>JAODAL010012971.1:0-93193 GCA_025379985.1 Phyllomedusa bahiana
CTTTTAAAATCGTTTTAACTTAGTTAACGGCCCCAGAATGTAGAATTTTGTTCTTCTGCAGTTCATAATAAGGCGCGTCACACCTTTAATTGGGTTGGGTTCTAACTGCCTGCATAGTGATGAGCGTTACGTTGACTATCATATGGGTGATAGTCAAAACGGAAAAATTAAAGAGTTTCGAAGTCGATAATGATTACGCCGATGACCTTAAAGTCATGGGGGAGGAACAAACCCTTATTCCTTACACCCAAACGGGCTGGAGAAGCTGGAATTAACACCCAAACAGTCAAATGGATACGTGTCATCTTAGGCAACACACTTATGTTATAAAAGTCACAGAAAAAAAGTCCAACCTTCACTATCCCTGTTTTAGTACCACAGCATGCCCCTTAAACTGATGCCCCACAAATTAAAAAAGTCCCAGAAGGCAGTATGATTTAAACCCACCATTTTACTTAAACTGGACTTGATTATCCATGTCCTTGGCCACAGCATGAGCCCCGAACTGCATGACCCCAGTTTAAAAAAAGTCCCGGAAAAAAAGGGTCTTTAAAACCACCATTTTAGTTGAACTGGAATTGACTATACCTGTCGGGGCCAAACACATGACCCCCAAACCTGCATGACCCCCAGTTTTAAAAAAGTCCCCGGAAAAGGAGTCTTTCAACACCTTTTGTTGAATGGACATTGATTCCTGTCCTAGGCCCCAAGCTGAGCCCAAACCCTGCATGCCCCCCAGATTTAAAAGGGTCCCGGAAAAAGGACTCTTTCAACCCCCATTTTATTTGAACTGGACTTTGACTATACCTGTTGGAGTCAAATATACTCCAAAATCACACAGCCAAAAATTAAAGATACTTTTTTCCTAGATATGACCAAAAAGGGGAAGCTATACTAAAAATTGTGGGATTTTGGCCCCAATGGGAAAGATCCACCGGGAAACCCAAAGGTAAAAAATATACCCCATAATTGGGCCCCTATACAAGGGAAAATTTTATGTAACCCTGAATTCCCTTTGGGGCAAAAAATTAAAAAAGGGAAAATGTACAAAGAAAACCCCCAAAAATTCCAAACCATAGGACAGAAAAGGTAATATAGATCACCCCCCCAAACCCGCGTTTCATCCCCCAATATGGGGGGATTCATCGGGGGCAGAGATTTTAAAAAGTGTTACCCTTAAATACAAAACACCATATAATATAGGGGTTTTCCCAAGAGAAAAATAAAAAAGGGGGTTACCCCAAAATGGAAGTTTGGCTTCCCCCAAGGGAAAAATATCCCCCTTATAATTAGCTTGAAAAAAATTAGAAAAGGTTTTTGACTCCCCTTTCCCCAATAAAAAAGTCAAACCCACATTACATCATGGGATAATTGCTTACTTCCCCAGTAACGTTGGGCTATAAAGGAAACATCATTATAGTGAGTCCCCAACTTTTGGGGAAATAAAACGGTTGGGTTTGGTGATCTATATGTTTATATCAAAAAAAAAAAAAATTAGAAAACGCTCCCCCGTAATCCTTGTTGGGTGCCCCACCCCCCTTTATTAGGCTGTGCACTCGGAAAAAGCCGTCGGCTGAAACCGGAAAAAATGCAGGGATACAAAAAATATAAAAACTGATCTTCCAGCACTTCCCGAAAGGGAGGAACCCAAAGGGGATTATATTAAGTAAAACTTTACATTTTATTGAAAAAGTTTTTAAAAAAACCTCCTTAAAAAAAAAACCGCATGAAGACGCTTTTTCGAGCCCTGTATCCCTTGGGTTTTTTTTCAAAACTTTTCAAAAAAACAAAAATTTCCCCTTACTTATTTGCCACCCCCGTGGCCCAATCAAGAAGTTCACCGGGAAAATTAAACCCTATTTTTTAAAAATAAAAATTGCAACTAATCAAAAAAACATTTTAAAAGGGACACATAATATGAGTTACATTTTGAAAACATAGTTAATGATGAAAAAATTAAAAAATTTTTAAAGGGGCCAAATTAAATAAATTTCCCAATAAAATAAACCCGGATCTATTTTTTTAGACCATGGGGATATTGGTATCCAAAACTTGGGGAAACCAAAAGGGGATTTTTTTTTTTGGGAAAAAGGAAATTTTTTTTCCAAACCCCCCCTCTCCTGGGTTTAAATTAAACCCTTTTAAAGGGCAATGACTTTGAAAAGGGATTCAAAATTTCCCCTGGTGAATGTCCCAAAAAATTGTTTGGGGCCCCCCCCGTTTTTTTACGTAAGCTGTCATGTGAAATATGTAAAAAGGGTTCAGTTTTCCTAATGAAATTAGACCTCTCGTGGTGCACCCCCCCCACATATTGCAATCTGCAAAACATTCAAAAAAAAATTTCCATATCCCCACAAAAAGAAACTAGGGCCCAATGATAAATTGGAAATTTTAAAAGGTTTCTCTGAGTAACAGAAGAGGAAAACACTTTCACTTTTCACCAGTTTACTAAACCACACCTACTGGGGGCCACACTTATACGATTTCCCTTTTAGACCCTAATCACTTTGAATTTTTTGTTGCGGATCCCAAAATGTGACGGGTTTTGGGGAAAAAAATTTTCCCCCCAATTTTTTCGGGTCTCGTAGATTTTAAATTGCACCCCATCCGAAAGGGAAACCCGTTTTTTGTGTGGGGATCGTAGTGAGAACGGGGCAAATTTTTTTTTAATTATATCGAAATGTTTTAAAATTGTTGCTAAAATTGTGTGGAAACCCCTACGGGAAAAAAGGGGTACTATTTTTTAAATTTCCCCTTTGGTTCCCCCTTTACTAATTTCTACACCCACAGCCAAATGAGGGGGGTTTTGGGGGGAACACCTAATAAGGGGGTTACTGGTGAGCCGTTTTTTTATTTTTTTTGTATATAAAATTTGTTTGGTGAAGTTATGCTCCCAAAGTGCATAAAAACCCCCCTATCTTGGATCTAAAAAACATTATAAATTTAACCCCCCGCATTTTAGGGATAACACAGAAAAAGGGTCCCCAAATATAAGCATGGTTTTTAAAAAATGTGGAATCCCGGGCATTTCAAAGAAAAATCAGAACAAACGAAATAGGCGTCCCGGGATTTTGGAAAAAGGATTGATATATCCCAAAAAAACGGGAAAAAATTTGGGAAATTTTAAAACAAAAAAATGTAAATTTTTGGAAAAAAATTAAAGTCCCAAAAAATTTAAATTGTGGGGGGCCCAGTACCACACTAAAAAATTCATTGTTGACAAAATATGTTTCCCAAAGGGGGCCCTTGAGACCAAAATCCCCCACCCCCTTTTTCCTTTTGACAAAAAATTTTTTCTTTCAATGAAGGGAAAATGAATACTAAGTGGCTGCTTTTAATAAACCCTGATGCATTTTAAATCTTTTAAGCACGAAAAAGGGGGGGCCAAAAATCAAAAATTAAAAAATAAATTTGGGCTAAACCTTTTAAAGAATCCCACCTCCTAAAGCAGGCCCCCACATTAAAGATTTTGAATGAAAAAAATTACAAGTAAATTATTAAAAAAATTGGAGGAAAGTTTATAGCAGTCAAACAAAAAAATTTTTAACGGGACTTTTTTTGATTATACACGGGGAAAAATTTTATAAAATGGCAATTGGACTTTAAACAAAAAAGGACTTTTTAAAAATCAATTCTCAAGAAAAAAACCCAACAGGGGGAGACAAAAAAAAAGGGGTGGGTTTCTTCCCCCTGGGACAGGATTATTCCCCCCCCCGTCTTTTCCCGGATCCCTTTCAAATTCGGAGGGTTATCGGGTTTCCCAAACAGGGAAACAAAACCTGAAGAACTAATAGGTGTACAGACCCCCAAAAAAAAGGGAGAGGACCCCGGGGTCGGCACCGGCCCGAAAAGAGGACTTTGGGGGCGGGCAAAGCAAAGGGGGACAAGCACTAGAGCCCCAAATTTTTGGAGCTCCCCCAAAGATTTCCCGAAAAGTGAGACTGGATTTCATGTGAAGGAACTTTTTCCTTTTCGGCCCAATACGGTTTTAAAATTTAAACGGGCTTGTGTTTCGGGTTCTTTAAAAAAATTAAAGGTTTTTTGGAAAGAAAGGAAAAAAACTAGGGTCCCCGACCCGGGGGGTTTTCAACCTTATAATCCCTTTAAAGGAATTTAACGTGTTTATTGGTTATTAACTTTTAAAAAAAAACATTTTTTTCAGAGTGATGATGGGTTTTAAAATCACTCTGTCACATTGGCAATAAACCTGTAAAAAAATTTTGAATTTTGCAGAACAATCCCTATAAAAATTTTGGGGGATTTTAAATGAGGAACCTCTAGCCGGGCTGTTTTTAATCCCCGGGATGTTAGGTTCCCATATATTAAAAAATTTCGAGTATTACCCCGGGTAACTTTTAAGGGTGTCCAGAAGGGATGATTTCCATATCAAGTGGGAGCGGGGAATTTTAAAAGGAAACCCTCGTAATCATAAAAATTTAAAGGGTTTAATAAAAATTTTAAAACCCAAAAGAGTTCAGCCCCCTTTAAAAACTTTGCCCAAAACAACCCCCTAAAATTATCATACGAGCTTCAGAAAAGGGGGGGAAATTGTCATTGTTAGGGGATAAGGACCTAAAACCTTAAAAAAATAAAAAATCTTTTTGTCAGATCAAAAAAATGTAAAAGAAAATTGGGCCCGTAATCCCCCTGTAAAATTTTTAAAAAGAAGGTGAAAAGATATTTGGGAAAAGGGGGTTGATTTTCAGGTGTTAGATGATAAACAAAAGGAAATATGTTGGGTTAAAATTTTCCCCGAAAAACCTAAACCCCTTTACGCCCCTTTCCCCAAGGTTCATAAGGGTATTTCCCCCCCCCCCCCACCCTTACGCCCTATTATTCTGGGATTTTGGGTCAATTTTTCCCAAAATTTGGGGGGGATTTTTGGGATAGGCACTTCACCCCTTGTATGCGTTTCCCCCAGTTCCTAAAAGAAATCTAGGGAGGTTTCCCTTAAAAAATATGAGTCAAATAACATGGGGAAAACTTTAAATACACATTGGGGGTTTTTTGCGATAAATTTTCGCACCTACACATCGATCCCTCTTTCTTAGCCAATTTAAATGCCCTTACACAACAATTGAAAAAAAAAAAAACACCAAATTTTGGAGACACTTTAAAACCCTTTTTTCATCTTGGGGACAGAATTTTTAATTTTGGGCACAATTATTTTTTGTTTTAAAAGATATCACTATCTTTTTGATCCAAAGCGCCCTTTGGGGTCGTGTTTCTTTCCCTCCACCCCCTTGGCGAATATTTTCATCACGTGGTGGGAGGGGAGATATATATATTCCCCTGAACCCAAAACCTTTTGCAATGGGGCATTTTTTGGGGGACAGGTTACATAGATGA
The DNA here is from genome assembly GCA_025379985.1 of Phyllomedusa bahiana. Lineage (NCBI taxonomy): Eukaryota > Metazoa > Chordata > Amphibia > Anura > Hylidae > Phyllomedusa > Phyllomedusa bahiana. The sequence continues at coordinate 5,350 of JAODAL010012971.1, forward strand.
AAAACCCCGCTAATTTTGGCAGGGATTTTGCCCTTTTAATATACCAAAAAATTTGTTGATTTATCAATAAAAATCAGGAAAAAACTTTCCTTTTTCTTATACTAGCGATATATTAAAAATGGGTTTCTGGATTTGGGAAAGAACCCGGAGATTCTCTCACTGGTTAAAAATTTAAAAAAAAAACATACAGAAAACCTTTTGCGGGGGAAAAGCATTTTGGAAGCTTTTTTAGCTGCCCCCCCCCGCGCAAAGGGGCCCTACATAATCTCCCCAAGGGGAAAATTTTTTAAGAGCTAGGAGAAAATTTTAGTTTATGAGGCCTCCTTTTCCCGAAAGAAATATTGCTTAAAAGTAATAGGGTTGCAAAAAAGAGGCTATAAAAAATTGGGGTGTACACAAGTAGGGGAAAATAAACTCTACTTTGGATCGTGAAAATTTAGTAGGTGGGTCAAGGGAAATTAAAGATGTACTTTTTTCTGTTTGTGTTTTTAAAACAATAAAGCAGACAAAAATTTAAAGACATTTCAGATATAAAATTTAAAAAAAATTTGCCCGTTCTCAAATAATGATCCCCACATTAAAAAAAATCCTTTGGGATGGCCGGAACTTTATATCTACGAGACCAAAGAACCCAAATTGGGGGAAAATTTTTTTCCCCAAGCCTGTTTACCTTATGTAACCGCCCAAAAAGAAATACAAGGTGGGTTTGATCTTTAAAAGGGTCGTTTAAGTTTGGGGACCAGTAGGTGTGGTTTATGTAAATAAATGGTGAAAAGTGATGTGTTTTCCCCCTTTTTTTAATCAGAGAACCCTTTAAAAAATTTCGAAAATTTTTAAAAATTTCCCCTTTGTACCTTTTTGTTGGGATTGTGATTTGATGTAATTTTTCAGATTGGGAAAATGTGGGATGCACCAGAGGGGGTCTATCCCTTTTGGAATTTCGTGGGAAAATTTTTTACGATATTACAAAAGACAGCTTACGGTTAAAAAATCGGGGGCCCCAAACATTTTTGGGACATTCACCAGGGGAAATTTAGAATCTTTTCAAAAATCATTGCCCTTGAAAGAGTTAATTACCCGGAGAGGGGGGGATAGGAAAAAAAAAGCCTTACCAACAGAGAAGGCCCCTTTTTGGGTTCTCATGTTGGATACCAATATCCCCTGGGCTAACTATAGATCGGTTTTATTATATGTGATTGATGAATTGTCTTTATAATTTTTAAAATTTTTAACATCATGAACTATGTTGCAATAATGTAATCTATTTGTGTCTTTTGAAGGGTTTTTTGATTTTGCAATTTATTTGAAAAAATGGGGTTAATTTTAGGTGAACTTCTTGATTTGGGCCACGGGTGGCATATAAGAAGGTTAATTGTTATTTAATGTTATGAAAAAGACCCAAAAGGCTACGGGCTCAAAAGGGTCTTCATGCGGTTGTTTTTAAGGGTGTTTTTTAAACTTTTTTTCAAAAAAATTACGTTTTACTTTAAATAAATCCTTGGATTCCCTCCCTACGCAAGTGCGGAAAGATCAGTTAAGATTAATGATACCTTATTTCCTATGGTGGATTTAGGGGTTTTTCTTGTATCATTTTTTTTATGTATTTATTGCACAGGCAATTCAGATATCTATTTTTTCCCTGTGTATAGGGTCAAATTGGGGGATATTTTTCCCCCTTAGGTTCCGGGTTTGGGATGCCCTTTATTTGGACGAAAACCCCACAATTGTAGTGGGTAACCCCCCTTTTGGGGGTTTCATTATCTGGGGATAGTATTTTTCAATTTTTTGGCTGTGTGATTTTGGAGTATTTTTGATCCTTTTTTTTGCATATTTTTTAAAAAGTTAGGTTTTTTAGTCTAAATCCAGTGAAACCCCAAAAGGGTTTTTTTTTGACTATACAGTTTTGCTCCTGGGAGGCTTTACTTCCCGTTTTTTTTTGTTTTACCCGTCCTGGGCCACCTCATGGGGCCCCAAACCTGTCTGCCCCCAGATTAAAAAGTGCGGAAAAAGGAGTCTTTGAAACCACCCCTTTTAGTGAACTGGAATTGATAGACCTTTTCCTTGGTAACCTACATCTGTTCATTTTTTCCTGTACCTCCCTTGTACAATTCAGAGGATATTTGTATCAGCTATTTTGTGCATGCTAGTTTTTAGTATTTAATTTAGAAAACCCTTTTTTAAAATAGGAGGAATCCCACCACTCTTTGTTTTCTTTTTTTTTAAAGTATTTTAAATGGGTTGTCTCACTCCGGGGTTGCTAGCTTGTTAAAGATCTTGCAAAAAAAAGTCATTTTTCAATTGTGTCCATTAACATTCCTACCTATTCCGTTTTTGACAGCACCATAACTTTGAGCCCTTTTGACAATTTTGAAGAACAAATGTTGTTTGAAACCACATTTTTTTTAATAGGACCCCGTAGTTTAGCGCATTTCCAGCAAAATGCCCCAAAAAATTCAAAACAGACCCTTTAGCCACTTTTTTTACAAAATTTTGAAGAAAAAATGTCTGTTAGAAAAAACATTTTTTTTGAATAGGAAACCCGTAGTATTTCTGTTTTAAAGCGCATGACCCAAAAAATTATAAAAAAAATTTCAGCCATGTTAAAAATTTGAGGGGAAATGCCACTTAGAAGCCAATTTTGTTCCCAAAGGGGACCATGATTAAGCTGACCTCATAGCACCCTGACCCCAAAAAAATTTTAAAAATTTAATTTTACCACTGTTAAAAAATTTTGAGGGAGAAATGACACTTTGAAGCCAAAAATTTTGTTTAAAAGGGCCCATGATTGTTTGAAAATCTCACAGCACCATGCCCCCAAAAAAACCATTGACAATGCAAAAAATTTCTAAAGATGAATTTAGATAAAGGGAAATTAGGTTTTTTCATAAAACCCCTTGGGTGTTTTTTACAGTCTCCTCACGAAAAACCAGCAAAATGAATTTTTGGGGAAACTGAGAATAAAAATTGCGGGTAAGAAATGATCTTTTTAAAAAAAAATTTTTCCAAGGGGACCATTTTTTTTTGCGGGAGGAAGTAAAGTAGCCCGGCAACTAATTGGGGGCCCTCCCCCAATTTGGAGCCCACAACATCATAAAAGAGATCCATGCCTGTTTCATCTTGTGAAAGTAAAAAACGATCCCCTTTTTCTGGGGGAAAAACCGGATGCGTTTGTCTGTAATGACCCCCTCCCCTGTGCTAAAGGGCCCCCGTTTTTGGTCCCGGGGACCCGGGGGAGGGGGGCCCACCCAGTAACTGTTTTTCATTTTGAGGGCCCTTTAAATGCGAGGATCAGGGTTGGGAGGAAAGGAGCATCCAACACTCTTTGTGAGAGATGGACCTTGTTTTTCCAACCCTTTTGGGTCGGGGGGGAAACCTAGAAAAAACTGATCTTCCTCATCTTCCTCCTCCCCTCAAAATTCCCCCCAACCTTTTTCCCAAAGGGCCCGGGGAAAGTCTTTAAGGGTCGGGGTCCGGGAAATACCTCCCCCCTTTCCTCATTTTCCTTTTGCCCCCGGCTTCAAAAACAGCCCTGACTTTGCCTCAGAGGGTAAAAACCCTGAGAGCTAAAGCCACCCCCTTGCACTAGCCCTGGCCCCCGAACCACTCCCTAATAAAGGGCCGATAAAATTTTGTGAAACGTCGGGCCTTGTGGATTCCCGGGAGAAAAGGCTCCGAAAAGGCATCTATGCCGTCCTCCGTCGCTGGGGGGGAGCTGATGTTTCAGATGCCCAAACCCATCGTTCCCAGAACAAAGGGGAATCACCACAATCCCAAAGCTGACAAGGGCATTGCCACACTGACCTTTTTGGTGGCTTTTAAAAACGGGCCCAAGGTTGGTGCAGGGGCTCTTTCCCCCCTCCCCCCAAACCCCTCGGGGGCTCAACCCCCCAGGTCCGAAACCGCTTTGTCAGGCCAGGGGTTTTGGTCACTTCGTATTTGCGAAAAGGGAAAAATTGCGCTGCGGCCCCCATCGCTGGGCATGTGGAATTGAATTCCAGCTTGTTGCCAGGGTCAACAATGAGAACGGTTACGGGGGGCCCGGCGGGAACGCGGAAAACACAGCCAGGCGGGCCGAAGGGGGGTGCAACGGGGGAAAGTGCAAAATCAGACCCGACCCTTCCTCACAGGCGCCCGGGGGCCCCGGGGTAGCTTTTTAGAAATTTCTGGACGAAAAGGGTTTCATGACATGTGCCTTTGCAAGGGATGTCCCCCCCACCCTACCGATCAAAGGGGGGGCCCACAGTTTCGACCGTTATTGCAAAAAAAATTTCCTGGCCCAAGGTTCTTGTCACCCACCCAGCGCTTGGTCCCTTTGCGGGACCGTCCCACCCCTGCCTGGTGTGGATAGTCTCAAAACAGTTTTAATTTCAACACAAGGCCTATTTTCTTGGGCCCCTGTTTAAACCCAAGGCCCTTTGGGGGAAAAGAACCCTGCACCTTTTTCCCTCCCGGTTTTGGGGAGCGTGCCCCCGGAGCCGGGGAGAGCCCCCGGGTCAACCCCCCAAAGGGGAACTTTCCACCCAGCTCACCCAGTGACTGTCACAGAGATAAAAAAGGGGCCCTTGGCTGTCCCTTACTATTTTCATGTTTCGGGGGGTCAGAGGGACTTTTCGGGGACACAGAAACAGACAAGGCGCTTGAAATTTTTAGATGACACGGGGTGGCCGGGGGCAGGGACGGCTTTTCGGGAAAAGAAATGTTTGCGCGGCTTTGGGAAATTGGGGCAGGCAAGGGCCATGACGTGGCGGAACCCATCTGTGCCCAAACCCAGAGGGAAAAGGCAACTTTTTCCCAAAAAGGCCAAAAGCCTGGCAAGGGGGAAAATTCATTTTTTGGTTTTTTGGGAGGGGTTTGGGGGTTTAAAAGTTTTTTTCTTTGCTCCCAAAAACCTGGAAGCCAGAAGGCTGGCTGTAAAACTGGCCACTGTACGGCGTGCAGTTTTTCCAAACTGGCGGAAGGAAAAGGGGGGTAAAAATTGGGGTTCCCCGGGGTGCTGGTGGTACTCGGGCGGGGGTGGGGGTAAAGCGGAGGCTAAACCCCTTTGATCAAAATCTGAGGACATGGGCGGGCTAAAGGAAACCCTTTGGGGTGGTGGCGGAGGAGGAGGGGCGGTGCCCAGAGGGTGGGGAAGTGTTTGGGAAGCCCGGCATGGGTGTGGCCTTTTTTGGCCAAGGTTGCCTCCTTTTCAATCTTTCCATTGCTGCTGTGACTAGACTTTTTTTGGGTTGGGGGTTTTAAAAAACCTAAGTTTCTTGCTTACTTATGCTTTTAAACGGCAAAGGCGGCTTAAACATCGCTGGGTAAATCGGGGCCCCCCTTGCTCAAAAGAAGGCCCCGGCTTGAGAGGTCCTGCCTTTTTGACGGCGATAAGGAGGAGGGGGGTTTCCGCTGACCGTGGGCGGGGGGGGGGGGGGGGGGGGGGGAATCAAAATCGGGCGGACTTCGCGACCCCCCCCCTCCTCCCTTTTTTGAGGGGGCCCCTTACTGAAAAACTACCCCATCGTTTTCCCTCCTTGCCACTGATGAAGGCTCGCAAGAAAATTTGCTGAAAAGACCACTTTGGGAACCCCGCAATGTCGTCTCATCATCATCAACACAGGTGCCCTTGGTTCGTTCGGCCCTTTCCCGAAATCCGGAGCTGCAGGCTACAAGCAAGAGGGCCCAAGGGCTTTCTGACCGCGGGGGTTTTTTTGCCAAATTGCCCCGGTTTTCCTTCTCCTCCTTTGAGGGCCCTCAGAAACTGGGGTCAGAGCGGGGCCCAAAATAACCTTTTTTGGCCTCTTAAATTTTTTAACCCATCCCTTTTCTGCCCCCAACCGCTTTTTGTCATCAAAGGGTCTTCAGAAAATGGATTATCCACCAGTGGTGGGTACACGGGTTGCCCATTTTGGCTGCCTTCCCCCTTTATGTTGGAAAGGGTGTGATGATGTTTATGACAAAATTTGTGGCCCTGATGGGGGGGAAAAGAGGGGGGTAAACTCTGGATGCAGGTTGCATTAACCAAATGAAGAAAAGGGTTGGCGCGCTGTTGTTACTGAGGGTTCAAGGGGGCCCCGGGCCCAGCGAAAGACAGGCCTGACCCGGGCCGCAACCGACGATCCACCCGGGGTTGCGTATTTTGCCCCCGGAAAGAAAGAGCCCTTTTTCCCCGTACCTCTACCTCCATGTCCTACCCCCCCTTTTTTGCTCGCCCTTTCCACCGGGATTTCCCCTCCATGTTTAAAAGATAAAAAATTTTAGAGGGTATGGGAAAAGTTTTGGAACGTCTCTTTTTAAAAAACGGCAAATCACAGCTATTCCCTTAAAAACCTCTAATTTTTCCCACAGCAACTAGGAAATTTGAAAACGAAATGTTTTTGTGAATCCTGTGAAATTTCATCTGGTGAAAGAACCGTAAGACAAAATCAACAGTATTTTTCCCCCCCTTCAGTCCCAGGGGTTTACAAATGCCCCCCAGGAAATAGGGAAATTTATAGTTTTCAAAAAAAATATCATACAAGTGCGCTATCTGCGCCCCAAAATGAGATTCCAAAAACCCAATTAAAAAAATATTCAGAAGTTAGAAAAGGAAGATAAAAAAGTGTTTTTTGCAGCAATGACAAAAAGAAACAGTTTCTAGAAAAATTTTTCTATAAAATTTCGTACAAAGTGGCTATTTGAAAAAAATAGGGCCGCACCAAATGCAATACAGCATTTAAAAAATATTTGGGTAAATATAAGGTATTTTTTTCACCTATCCCAAAAACAACGGCGGTGGGGGTTTCAAAAATTGGGTGTATTTCCCAAAATTTAAAATGCAGGTGCCTCAATGAAAAAAGCTGGACGCCCCCAAAGTGAAAAAAAAAAAACCCAACTGAAATGTATTTTCGAATAATAAAGGTTGAGTTTTGCACCCAAACAAATTTCACCCGCAGTTACTAGAAAAGTTTTGTATTCTAATATTTTGTTCGCGTACAACATACAAGTAAAAATTTCCCAGCCCAAAATGTTAATAAAAACCCCTTCCAATGCGGGGTTCAAAAAAATTTTGGGTTTCACAATTTTCCACTCCCCCTTTAAAGACCTTTGTCTGTTTGTGGTTTTGCCCCCGGCCCAGGCCTCCCCTCCCCCCCGGACCCGTACAAACGCTAGATGCTCCTTTAAAAAATTTTCCCGGCCCAAATTACTAAAACTGCAAATTCTAATCTAACCCAAGGGTTTTTAATTTTTCAAAAGCTAAAAGCATAGCTTCTGTGTGAAAATAGAACAGTTTTGGCCCTTTTTTACAGAACCGAGCCAAAAAACCCCTCCTTTCTTATGAGACAGCTAACAGAATGAGGGTGAACAGGAAGGGCTGTTCTATGAAAAAACCAGGTCATGTGATTTTTCCAGCCAATCGCAACCATACACACCCAGTCATGACGTCGCACACCCAGCTCACCCTGCTCTATTCTGTAAGCTGATTTGCTGGCCGCCAAAATTACAGGAAGCGCTGAAAATGGCGCGATATTAATAGATTATACGCAGATTTTAACCTAACTTATCGCGTGATCGAAAAAATCCGATCAAAACCGTGCCGATTTCAACTTTGTCGATAATAATCGCTCAACACTTTTCTGCACCAAAGTTTTGGTGTCAAAGAATCATAAATGTATCTACTTCTACTAATGTGGGGCTACGCCCCCAGAACGGCCCAAAACTTTGACGCGCTAAAAAGTGTCTTTGGCGAGGTACCAAAGCACTTTTCGCGTACCCCCAAAGTTTGGAGTACGCCTGTTTATACATCTTTAGAACTGGTCTACTACAGCTTTTTCAGGCCAGTATTCTGGCACAGCCCCATTCATACATTTACATGGTGCTTATTTTGTACATAAAAACTCCTCCTTGTGCTGGCATAAGTATTATAAATAAAACTGAATAAACTCATCACCCAAACAGAATTCAAGTCTAAAATTTCTAACAGGGCCTAATAGGGGTTTTGCCGTAAAGCAAAATCCCTTTCTGAGGCCGGCTTATAGCTCACTATAAACTGGCCTCATAAAATGAGGAGAGGCCAAGCTCACACAGTTCTCCCGATTCTTTTCTATGGCAGTCCGGAATACTGCTGAGTGGGTGTGCTCGACTATTTTCAGAACTCCTATAGATAGGAATGGGGGAGAGCTGGGCAAGCTGTCCATCTCATCACTGAGGTCTGCTTATGGACAGCTAGGAGCTAGCTTCAGAAAGGGAATTTTCTGTGTGGCAAAACCCCATTTATACTACCATGTGCCATATTTAATATTGGTCTAGAAAACAATATTTGTTCTGCAGATCCAAAAAAAAGTTTTTGAAAAAAATTAGCATAGGTGCATACTGGTGTGGCAGTAACATACAAATACAATCCAATATCAGCAGCACACTACTAACACTATAAAACTATCATAAATTTTTGGAAAAGCATTTCTGCTACTTCTCTCCCTGAAGTGTGGAGGTCTGAATAGGCACCAAGAGAGGTGACAGTAGAGTAGGTTCCCACCTGTATTGAGGTTGCCTTGCTGATTGGCAGGTGGGCTTAAACAGTTTTGACAAAAAATGTGAACTAGGAACCTCAAAAAGTTTTCAGTAGTAGAAGAAATGCTTTTACAAAAATTCATATGTTCTTTTTGATAGTTTTTTAGTGCTAGTAGTGTGCTGCTGATATTGTATATTTAATATTGGCATCTTATGATGTTGTCAAAGGGCTCCAAGTGGCACAAGGGTATGGGTATGACTGCTGTCTCTGTCCTCTCCCTTATAGTTAGGAAAATAATGTAAACTGTCTCTTGGACCTTGTTAAAATATTGGAAACGTCAGATAATTACATTTTTCTGGCAAGGAACAATATTCTTTTCTAAGGTAAAACATTATTTTTGAGTGAGAAACATCTTTTAGACATCCATACATTTTCTTCTACTGCATTCATTCTTTGCTAATGTACTGTATATTCAAAACATACAAACCGCCCTCAATTACTGCATTGAAGCATGCTGTCGTTGTCACACCATAACTTTCTTAGCAGCTTGTTTTCTACCTTTTAAATGAGTTAGCCTTGTGTATTTGGTTTTCATTCTGTGTATTGTTCTGTGAAGGACACTGAATAACATGCAGACATAGAACATCAGACGGCCGTACATTACATTACATAAATGGGGGAATCTAAGGTCTTGTGTAAACTGAGGACAGTCTTTCTTAACCAAATGCACAATATTTTTAAATTTTGTTTAGCATATCTTTTCAATTTTAAATGGATTTTACATGTGCGATTTTTTTGTTCTCTTTATTATTAGATTACTGGGTAGTGAATAATGAGAGAAATAATGACAGAAATAATGGCAGTGAAATCACTAAATTCACTGGAGCTTAAGTTATTATACATATTAAACTGAAAATGTGCAATTATTTTTATGAATTCTTCTTTTCTTTTATAGATTTATTCTTCACATAAAATTTCAGAGGCTGAAAAATGTTCTCTGTAAATATTTATTAACCTTTCTTTCTAGTCTCTTTTTATTCAACAGGTATACTTTAAAGCAGTCTCTTTATAGAGATCATAGCTTCATTATATAATACAGAGCTCCAAAATCCCAACTTGCTTCCACATAGCCAGAGCCTTAAAGGGGTTTTGCAACTAGGCTGTTTCATGGAGTCTCAAGCAGCTTTTCACTCACTGTGTTTCATCAGACTGTGGGTGACTCTATAGAAGTGATTAGTATATTCTCTGTAACTAGCTGAGACATTACATAGACAGGATGCAGGAAAGTTAGTCTTCAGTAAAAAAAGTGAAAACAATTGCTTACCTGTAAACTAAAGCTAATCTTGTTAGAGATAATTAGGCTGCTCAGAGTGAGCTCTCCAACCATGGTGATGTCTCTTCCTGTGCTCTGCTCTCTGTTCTAATCAGAAGGCAGTGATATGGCCAGTTTATCATAGAAACCTGTGTGCACTCAGAGTAGATAAAATATCTTCTATTTTATGGCTAATGTAAAATCAAATAAAATCAAATCACTAATGTATTTGAAAAAAGTCTTAAATTAACTGTACCTACATGTTGAAAGCTAATCTTTGAAGCAAGAAATCTTCTTAAATAGTAACACTAGGCAGCCTGTAGCCACCACTAGAGGGCCAGCTGCATCTTCTTCATTTCTTCTCCTCTCCTGCCTATTCAGTTTTATCTGACCCTTGGACACCCCGTAGGCCTGTTCTCGCTATACTTATCTGTTTTGCACAGCTTCTTTCAATTGCTTGATGTTCATTCCCATGTCATTCTTGATGGTATCCAACCAATGGGTTATTGGTCTTTCCTATTTTTTACCATTAAAGAGGTATTCCAGTTCCATTGCTTAGCTTTGAACATCTAGGTAAAGATAAATAATTAATATTGTTTTTCTGATTTTGCTTCTTTTTATAGTTAGAAGTATATCTTATCTTCTGCTTTTGCATACAAAATTCCCTAGTAACTGGTCACTTCTCTTGCAGGCAGGACCAGTGGTCAGGATGGTGACATCACTTTGTGCTCTGTATCTTATATTAAAAGACAAGCTTTAACCCTTTAGAGCTCTGTAGCCTTGTGCACTACAGTTTACAAACCTCCTGCACTCACGGCTTCATAACAGGCTCAGCTAGGAACAGCAGAGATGATATGCCAGTCACTGTTATAGAATCACAGTAAGTCTGAAGCTGCCTGTATCTTTATAAAATGGCAACGCCTTTTACCATCCTGAATAGTATCTCCTTTTTTAAGTAAATTTGCCTTCATCACATGAAAAAAATAGTTTAAAGGAAAAGAGGTGGGACTCTGTGCCATCTTTTGGACATGGTATTTTTTAAGTCGCACACAACTCACTGAGCCTTGCAATATGACTGGGAGTAATCATATATCAGATTTTGATCTGTAGACAGCTGTTTCAGTGTGTTTGCCCCTTATCAGCACAGAGAAGAACGCTGGTTGGCTGGGTTGGAGGCTCTAGATGTAGCCCAAAAATGCTAATGTTTCTTATTAAAAAGAGGTATGTAGACTTATATGCTATGGTGGATCCACTGAATATATTGAAATAACATTAAGTGTAAAGAGCTACGAATCTGTAGCATCACTTTTCGGATGTAGCATTCATCAAGCCACATCCAACTCACTCAGCCTTACAATATGACTGGGACCATACCAGACAATTGTTTCTGGGAATTTGCTGCTAAATTGTAAATGTTAAAACTAACTGTCCCATGAATCATTACAAACTCTAAATAGTTTGTGATAGCGGCTTCCTCTTTTTTCTGCTATCAGTGCTGCAGTCCATCTCTTGCTGAGGATTATCTCCGTCCACTCTTTTAGTCTGGTTCTCTGCAACCATTTGCTACCCCGACATACCCCTGATGTAACCTGTGCCTTCCTCTAAAGCCTTTTTAACTTCCTGCCATAGATGTTCACTACCTGAGGTCTAATGCCTGCATTGTTCTATCTATGTAGGAGAACAAGTGCTTATTATGAAGCTGCAGAGCAAGGACTTCACATGTGCAGCTGCCATTCTGAATCAGACAAGCCCCTGTATAGCATGTCACTGGGGATATCCTGTCCAGTCCCTTTTATTGAAAAGGTCAGTTCTGGGGGAGATATATTGACGATATGCTCTTCATTTGGTAATGCACGTCTGAAGAGTTAAAAACATTATGCAGATAATAAATTACTAAATTCTAATCGGTTCAGTTTAAAACTTACATACAAAGCGGGTAGGAACAATATGTAATTTTTGGACATCTTGCTAAATGTGGACACTGATGGTTTCATTTGTTCTGATCTTTTTAATAAGCCAACAGCCACAAATAAATAATCGCATGCTACATCTTCCCATCCTAAGAAGTTGATTAATAGTATCCTGGTTGGACAATTCCTAAGGATTAAGAGGATATGCTTTTTGGAAAGCTTCTTTGAAGGTCGAGCAGTAGAATTAAAACAATGATTCAAAGAAAGAGGCTATTCTGTTTCGGGTTTTGTTAATCGTGCAAATTTTTTTAGGGGAAAAACTTTGGTTAAAAAAAAGAAGAGCTATTCAAAACAAGGAAACGAACCATCCTAGACAATAACATGAGATTCATTTCTCCATTTCATGCTGTGGCAGAGGGACCTCAGGCGGTCGCAGGGTTCTGCCTGAACCCAGCCTCACAGTGTTGGGTGGGGGGCCCTGTCGATATGTCTTATGCCCCTTTTCTTTTAGTATACTTTATAGACCCAAAGTGCCCGTCCGATAAGCCTTTTTTCCCTATAGGCAATCAATCAAAAAAACGTAAAGGGGAGGACACTTATATATCAATGGTTTTTTATTCACTTTATGCCTGTCCATTTTTTGGCCCAAAATTGAATAAATAAAAAACGCTTTCATATATTTGTAAAAACCAGCTCTTGTAAAAAATTGCGATCAAAGCGTGATCAGCCCCATTTTTTTTTGCAGCATGCATAGACACCCCTATGTGGAAAGGGGAGGAGACGCCGAGCTATGGGCACTCTGCACACCTGTTTGTTTAAGAAGTCTCTGATAGATTTTTATCCTGCTTCCCTTTCAAAAGAACATCTAAATCGCTCTTTTTTCCCTGTCCACATTTTACACTCTGTTAGGGAAATTAGTTTTTGGAAATAAACGTTCAAATTTTTTTACTTTGTTTTGAAAAAGCTGTACTCTTGTTTTTTCAATCAGATCTTTTGTATCCTGTATCGCTTTATTATATTCTTCCCAAAGAAAACCTTCTTTTTTACTCTTCTTCAACCCTTTTTTAATCTCTATATTCAGGCTTATCCAAAAAAAAATTTTAAAAATGTTTTTGGACCGTCAAGAACATTAAGTCCATTGAATATTGGTTGCCCAATGCGTACCATTTCTCTTTATATTTTAAATCATCTGGTAACAGAATCGGCTATAATGGGCTCCTTAACCCTCTTGGTTTTGGGGTGGGCACTTTTTAAATATTTAGTAATAGTGGATGCTGCCCTTCGGGAAAATTAAAATTTTTTTTATTTTTAACACTCAAATTTTTTTGAGAGATGCATAGAGTGCAAAAGTGCCCGTTAGCTTCGGCTTTTCCTCGCTAAACCACATTGGATGGTTTTATCATGCTGCAAAAAACTTTGGGTTGAACAAAACCTTTTAACACAAGTATACAAGAGCTGTTTTTTTACACTATATGATATTTCTGTTATTTATTGAATTGTTCCAAAAATATGGACAAAGGGATAAATGAATAAAAAGCAATTGATATAAAAAAGTGTCCTCCATCAGTTTTCTAGGGTGGGAGGCTGTCCCCCTTCCAGGACAAGGTTTTTTGGGAGGTCTCTGGGGAAACCCATTAAAGGCCCCCCTACAGGTTTATCAGGGGGCGTGACGTACCTGAGAGTGGACACCTGGAAGAGAGGCTCTGGCCCCCCCAAAACTTTGGAGAAGCCGGGAACCAGTGGAGACTGGTAATTGTTTGTGCTTATGTGGCAGAACAGTAGGTCCAGACCACAGATATAGAGAGTCTCTATTGCATGTAAAGTTAGTGGCCAGGCGGCTTAGGGTTTGATTTGTTTTGTTGCCGAATGCTGTACACCTGTGCCAAAAATAAAACAGGATGAGGCCAGAAAAAAGAAGCCTTTGTCGGTGTGCCATTCTGTTTACCAAAGACGGCGTTCCCGTGAGCTAAAACCCCTTGAGCTGGTCCAAGATGGCGGCTGAAATGTGAGTGGATTGTCACAATGCTCAGCACAATTTGATGTACAAAGCATTGGAAAAATACTGGGATGTATTGAAAACTGATGAAGTAGATCATCCTAACATTACTTATAAAAGATCACAAAATTTGAAAGACATCTTGGTTAAAAGTTACCACATAGGCATTCCCCCAGTGACAGCATTTGGCTCCAAGGGACCGAAATGGGGATGCCCCCCCTTTGGGAACTGCAAGGCATGTAGGAATGTGGATACGGCTGATTCTTTCTGGAATTCTTCGAAAGATAAAACATTCAAGATCACTCATACCATCACTTGTACCACGATAGGAGTAATTTACTTTGCCATATGCCCTTGTGATCTAATTTATGTGGTAATGACCACTAGAGAATTCCGTAGAAGAATATGTGAACATATTCTTGGCATTGCTGCAGCTGAAAAAGAATCTGACTCTGATATGTTGCACCCTATTCCTTGCCACTTTAAAGATTTTCACAATTGTGATGCTGATGGTTTCAGATTCAGGCGAATTGATAGGGTATTATTTAATTCTCGTGGGGGAGATTGAAAGACCTTTTTGGCTCTGAAGAAGGTAAGATGGATTTTTACATTGGATACAGTATATCCAAAAGGCCTCAATGACCAATTCCATTTTGCACCATTTCTATAATTTTATGTATATTATGACATTCTGTCTATTCTGCTCCTATGTTTTGTGGTATATTTTTTATAAAGTTGTATGTATGTTTTTTAATTGTTTTTATCACTACTAATTTGATTTTTGTTTATTCACAGCTATATCATCATATTTGCCTATTGTACATCATTATTGGGTATCTTGTCATCTCATTTGCTTAGAAGCTATTCAGGATATGGATCAAAAAAAGAATGATGATGGATTATTTTGATAATATTAATTTATATATACGGTACATATATTTTGCACTTACACTTTTTCTCATGTATTATATTTTGTATGATATGTATTTTATATGTATATTATATGATCATACAGTATAACATGTATTATGACATCACATAGGATTCATGATGTGCACTTTACACTTTACTTTTTAATATTACATTTTTTATATAAAATTTTTGTATTGTGTATGATATGTACTACGGATTTGTATCTCATGATTGTATTGCAACACATGGTATGATTATTTATGTTTTATTCACACACATATTATAATATATATGTTTTGTATTTTCTGGTATTTATTTGTTTTATTTGTATGTGTATTTATCTTCATATTTAATGTTTGTGTCATTTTCTTAAGTGGAGCCAAAATGATGCACCATCTGTAACCGTATAACTGACACCCTCTATGAGCCTTAACTATATGCAATTGTAATAATTTCAATCACCCTCCTAACGGACAGTAGATGTATAATTGTTGTTTATCAATATTTTTGTACTTGAGCAATCTGCTTTGTATGGTGTTGTAGTTTAATAGAGCCTCCAATATAGTTAGGCAGATAATAGGGCACCCAATAGAAATAGGTAGGTAATAGGTCCCCCAGTGTAGCTAGATAGGTAATAGTCCCCCCAGTAAAGATAGTCAAGTAATAGGGCCCCCCCAGTAGAGATAGGCAGGTAATAGGGCCCCCTGTGGAGATAGGTAGTTAATAGGGACCCCCAGAATAGATAGGTAGGTAATAGGACCCTCCCGTACAGCTAGGCAGGTAATAAGGCCCTTAGTATAGATAGGTAGGCCATAGGCCCCCGGCATAGAGGGAGTAAAGGGCCCCCCCTAAAGAAGCAAGTAAAAGGGGCCCCCAATTAGAAAAAGACAGGGAATGGGCCCCCCAACAAAAAAAGTAGGTAAAAGGGCCCCCCTATAGATGAAGTAATAGGGGCCCCCAACATAGTAGGGGGTAAAAGGGGCCCCCCAGTAAGATAGGTAGGGAATAGGGCCCCTTAAAGATAATTGGAAAGGGCCCCCAGTATAGATATGAGGTAATAGGGCCTGCAGATTAGGTAAATTAGGATAAAAAAAAAAAAAAAACAGTTTTGGGCCCCCTTTTTCCCCCACTCCCTGAATCCCCGCGTTCCTGTCTTCTTCCCGGGACGGCGGGAGACTTTTCCCTGCTGCGCAGCGCTATGACGTTCTCCGCTGCCTTTGGGGGGATACTTTGGAGGGGGCAAGTCATGCGGCTCACGGAGTATCGCGACAGGAGCGCCGCTTCAGCTCCGTGGAAGCATTCAACTGTGTGTATGTGCAGAGGACACATATACCGTTGAGGAGACTGTCTGTGCTCTAGGCCCACAACAGCGGCCCAAGTGGGATCCCAGGGCAGGGGGAGGCAGTTTTATCCGGAAAAAGCCCAAATAAAAAAAGCCTATGACACCCTGCATATAACGCACGGCAGTAGGCTGTACTCATAAAAAAGGGTTTTAAATAGGGGGATGTTGCCAAGCATTGGTGCAGAAAACATTACTGCAGTTGAAATGGCCCTTTAAATAGACTTGATCCAGTATGAATGTGTTGCAAGTGGGACCAGGAGGATAATCACGGCAGCAAAGAGACAGCCGCTACCAGGACCTCTAGGAAAGCAGTATTAACTGCACAGAGCAGTAAAGTAGAATGTGACTGCCGGAGTGCTGAGGAAGCAAGGTGAGTGGGAGTGTCACAAGCTCACATTCAAACCAATGAAAACTCCTGAATGAAATCTTTAGTAAGGCACCATAGTAGTGGCTCCAAGAAAACAGTTATAAATTTATTGTGGCATAAAGGCATTAAAAGGGTTGTAAGAATGTTGAAAAGCATCTAAGTAATAGTAAATGATGAAGACAATGAAAGCAAAATACCAGCTCACCCACGGTATGGGAAAAATTTTTGGGGATTGGACGCACTGGGGGAGGTGCTAGGATCCCCCAAAAAAAGAAAATGTCCAGCTGAAGTGTTGAAGCATAAAAAAACGTAGTTTATTGAGAAAACAAAGAAAATATGGACAATCCAAGATAAAAATATTCTTTTCATTTCAGGCTGGTAAATTTTGGCCCTTGTTGTAAAATTTAAAAAGCACAAAGATGGCAAACCCCATATAGCCCAAATAATTAGAAAATAGTATATATCTGTTATAGGGAGGTTGGGCTTTTATAAGAAGACATGGTAACAAAAACAAATCAGCAAAGACAGGTTGCAAAACCAAAACATTATGACATAAATAAATTTAATATTGCAAAATCAAATCATGCCTGCTATTTAAACCAAAAGATGCACAGGTTTTCAAAGTGAAAATCCAAAAAGGCTTTTAATTTTGGGGGGTTTCCTTTTTGTTTTGCCACCTTTGAGAAAAAAATAACCCTTTAATACCCCGTATAGGGAGAATTGTTTTTTTTGTATGGGGGGAGTGAAACTTTTCTGAAACCGAAAGGGGAAGTGCCTTTTTGTTTTCCTGGAGTCAGAAAGGTGCCTTCTAATGCGCTCCTTTAATTAACAAGTGGTACAGCCCACGTATTGCAGCTGACATTGTAAAATAAGTTTTAAAATTTTCACAACAAAAAAAAAAAATTTTCAATCTATTTTTGTTTTTAGAGATGGGGGAAACGTTCTAAAAAAAAGTGGAATTGTTTAGAAAATTTTAGGAAAAAAAATTTTTGGTTCGGAACGGAAATCGAAGTTTTGGGGGACTTTGGGTGAAGAAGTGGCTTTTTTTTTGAAAAATGGTGCGGCCATGGCGCACATGGGGGGAAAAGCACCCTGGGAGGAAAAAAGGGCATAAGCCTGCATGCATGTGAGAGGTAAGCCAACAAGGGGCGGGGGGTTTTTGTGACGTCACCCCCACTATAAATCCGGGGGGGGGACGCTGGGAGCTATATCGCCTCCTGTACTGATCAGGGAAGGTGCTGCCACGGCTGATTGTTACTGAAGAAAGATTTTTATTCAGGATTTTTTGGGGGTGTACAAATTGTCTAGAATGTTTCTTATGTTTTTCTGTTTTTGGTGTATTGGGTCTGAATCCCGTGTGCATCCAGTGCGTGCATATACATTCAATATCCAAGTGGGGTCGAAGCCGTTCCCGTTGTATTCATTTTTAAAAAAAAACAGCGTTTTTTTTTAATAAAAATCCACTTTATTTTTTCTGCTCAATTTTTTTGCGCAATTTTTCATCCAGGGGGGTTAATTAAGCGTTGTTTTTGTGCTTGGGGGACAAAAAAAAGACCGCTTTTTCAAACCCCAAAAAAAAATACAATTTTCCGTAGCTAATTCACGCGAAGGTTAATTACAATTTTTTTTTTTTTGTTGGTAGCGTAGAAACACGCAATTTTTAACACGCTACAAAGTAGAGTTTCCGGCTGCCAATTCTTTTTTTGCAATTTTCATCCCGGGGTTAATTAAGCGTTGTTCTGCTGGTTGTGACTCCAAGAAACAAACTTTTTCACCACCAAAAAAAATTTTCAAAATTTCTGTAGCAAATTCAACAACGAAAGGTTAATTACAATTTTTTTCTTGTTGTGTAGGGAGAAACACCAATTTAAACAACCTACAAAAAAACTAGTAGTTTTCCGGGTGTCATTCTTTTGCGCAATTTACATCCAGGGTTTAATTAAACGTTGTTTTTTTTGTGGTGCAAAAATAGACCTTTTTTTTTCCCGCCCCAAAAAAACAATTTTTCCCGTAGCTTTTAAATTTAAAGCAAGGTTTAATTACAATTTTTTTTCTTTGTTGTATAGCGTAAAAAAAAAACACGCAATTTTAAACGCTACAAAAAAACTATTATTTCGGCGCTCTTTTTTTTGCGCAATTTTAATCCAGGGGTTAATTTTTCGTTGGTTTTTTGTTGCTTTGGACTCCCCAAAAAAAACCGTTTTTTTTTCCCCCGCCAAAAAATACAATTTTCTTGGCATTTCACAAGCAAGGTTAAATTTTTAATTTTTTCTCTTGTTGTTAGCGAGAAAACACGCAATTGTAACACGCTACAAAAGCTTTTTAGTTTCCCCGGTCCAATTCTTTTGCACAATTTTACAAACCCGGGGTTAATTAAGCGTTTGGGTTTTTTTTGCTGTGGGTTGAAAAAAATAGACCGCTTTTTCCCCGAAAAAAATACAATTTTTTCCGTGCATAATTTTACAAGCGAAGGTTTTTTTACAAAATTTTTTCTTTGTTGGTAGGAAAAAAACGCAATTGTAACACGCACAAAGCTTTGTTTGTTTCGGCTGTCCAAAACTTTTGCGCAATTTATATCCAGGGGTTAATTTTAACGTTGTTTTTTTTGCTGTGGTGACAAAAAAAAAAGCCCCTCTTTTTCACCGCCAAAAAATAAAAATTTCCTGTACATAAAAATCACAAGTGAGGGTTAATTACAATTTTTTTTCTCTTGTTGTGTAGCGTGAAAAAACACGCAATTGTAACACGCTACAAACAGATTTCCGGGTGCTCAATTTTTTTTTGCGCAATTTAATCCAGGGGTTAATTAAGCTTGTTTGCAGTTGTACCGTAAAAAAGAAACTTTGTTTTTTTCACCGCCAAAAAAAATTTGTGCATAATTCATATCGAAGGTTTAAATTTTAAAGGGGTTGTCTCTTTACGACTTTCACCTTCAGGAGCCTGGTAGTTGAACTGAGGGGGTGTTTTTGGGTCTGTCTCTTCTGCTCCCCTTCCCCCCCCCCCATCAGCACAAGGCCTCCCTACAGCAAGGGGGGGGGGTTTTTGCCAAGTTCACCTGTGTTTGTCCTGCCCAGGGTCTGTTACAGGAGAGGGGGTGATCTATGAGTGTAGAGGGGAAGTAAATGGGGTGCTAAAAAGAGCAGAGGGATGCATGGTTTTTCCTATATCCCTGCAGCTTACAAGTTTTCCCAAATCCCCAGCAAAAAACAAAAGGAAAATGTTTTTATCTCAGGGGTGTCTCATAATAAGGAGAGCAAAAAGTATTCAATGCCGTCTGTATAGTTTATATGCACGTTCCAAAGAACCCCATGTAAGTAACGAAGGGTCACTGCTGGCAAATTTTATCTGTGGGGAAAAGCGGAGGGAAAAGGCCAAACAGGGTTTAATCCAGGCGCCGGGCCAGCCCAGAGTCCCCTCCCCCTCCCTCCACTACAGAAGCATTTGTAGGGGGGGCTCTTGCTCCGCCTGTCTTCCCAAAGGGGATGGTCATTTTGTGACAGCCCTAAGATAAGGATACAGGGGGTATATAGAAACTTGGGCGATGTATAATCTAACAGGGCTAATAAAACAGTGGACATTTTTTAATGAACATTTTTTGCAAAGCTGCTTGTTTGTTTTTAAAGATCTTTTAATATAAAACCCATCATTGTAGCGAGACAACGCCCTTAAGCCTGTATGTGCTTTTATATACCATTAAAAACTACACAGAGTTTTTTAAACGGCACATACAAGTCAATTTTACCTTGGCCCATTTGTTGGACTAATTTATCATCCGAAGGGTACCCAAGCTTCTTAGTGGGTTCATTTTGGCATCAAATACAGGTTGTCGTATTAATCATATACAGATATCTTCATCTAACAGTGTCTGTAACATTATAGAACAAACAGTATTCAGACAGACAGGTGGAGGCTCATCACCTGCGGAAAGTGGCGGAGGCCCACAAGAGCATTTCCAGGCCCAGGTCGCAGCAAACAGCAAGGGACATCGCAGCATGGGGTCACTCGGTGAGGCCTACAACTGCCGCTGTCATCCTAGCGGCCGTGTGTTTGTTCAGCAACCCATGTTCTTGATTGGTTGACTAGGTCAAGCCACTACTACCAGATGAACATCTGACAACCCCAGCCCAAGAGTCGGTGGAACGTCAGACACAATCCCTTAGTGTTGGCAATGGCCCGGAGCTGGTCAGGTGGCCCTCACCTGCCTCAACCCCCTCTGTCCCATCGGATTCCCTCAGCCAGAGATCTACTATGTTGGTCTGGGCTCAGCGCCACATATAGCGAGGATGAACAATTTGAGGAGGGCGAGTCAGCAGCTACTTTGGCAGCAAAGAAATGGGGCCAAACGCCCCATCTTCTGCAGGTAGGCGGCAAAGTATAGATGTTGATAGTGGCATGGAGGTCAATGTTTGTGAGGGTTCAGCCCCTCTGCATAGCAAGACCGGTGATGTAGGACAGCAGTGACGATGAAACACAAATAGAATATGATGTAGCCGCCGCCCGCACTTTGGAGCCGGGTGAGGCAAATGGCTTCATCATCCGTCAGGAGAAGATGGCGTCAGCTAGCGCGTCGGCGAGCAGCGCACCAGAAAGTTTCTTCGTGTGGCCGTGAGCAGCAGGAAGCAGACACATGTGAGGTCGGGAGCCAGCGGACCACGGGGTAAAAAAACCCGCTTCGCAGGTCCATACAAAGGTATCGGCACAGGGGCTCAGCGATGCAGCGGGCAGCAGTAGTCATTCAGTCGGAGCGTTGGGCGGTAAAATCCATACTCGTCGGTTGAGCAGCTCTTGTGCTAAGGACACCGAAGGAGCCGAATATGGGTTATCATGTAGAATCTGTAAGATAAAGTGAAGCGTGGCCAGGATCTAACGTTGGCACCACGGCCCAAGAGCAACAACAAGCAGCGTCCACAATCCGGTGTGCCAGGGAGAAACGTGCTCAGATGTGTGGTCCATCCTGGCCGCCGCCGAACAACAGCCGCAGCAGCAGCGCCAGTGGTACGCATGCCATTGCAGCCAGTCAAGGCTCGCAACCACCTCCATTGCAATAAGGGGCTGTTTCCTTTGACAACATCTCCCGTCCAGATGCTCCTGCTCCACGCTACTTCATGGGCGCCAGCAGTTCGTTCAAGCGAGGCGATTGCAAAGAGACAACAGTAGTGCACCAACCATCCTAAGGTTCAGCAGCTGACCGTGCTCCTGTCCCAAGTTGTTGGTACTGGTGCATTCCCTCCTTTCCAAATGGTGAACTCGCATCGTTCAAAGAACAATGCTTTGCCGAGCCGAGATGTAGAGTCCAAGCCGTAATTTATGTTTCCAAAAAGGCAGCACCAGCACTTCATAAATATGAGAACGAAGGTGGGCACCAGACCTTAAGCTTATCGTATGTTCCAAGGTTGCAACGGCAAGCGCGGACGTCTGGAGCTGTAACAACTGTCAGCTCCAGTACATGTCCCTTTACGGCCCACTTGTGTTGAAATGTGCTTCCAGCCCAGGCACACCAACAACTTTGACAAGTAGACGCCGCTTTTACGTCCTCCACGTTGTCACACTGCTCTGCTCCTGTGCCAATGTCACGCCTCCTCCACCTCCCCACCATCTCAGCCTCCACAAGTACTTCTCCATCATACCACATGAGTAGGGTGCACAGCGTTGTCTTGCCAGTTCTACACCTGCTTGCCACGGCGAACAAAAGTCACACAGGGGAGGACTGCTCCTGCATCATGCCAGCAAGAAATCGAGTTTGGCTTTCTTTCTCCGCGCCAACTGCAAATCAGAACGCATGGTGACGGACAATTGGAGGACATGGT
The DNA here is from genome assembly GCA_025379985.1 of Phyllomedusa bahiana. Classification (NCBI taxonomy): domain Eukaryota; kingdom Metazoa; phylum Chordata; class Amphibia; order Anura; family Hylidae; genus Phyllomedusa; species Phyllomedusa bahiana. The sequence goes on from JAODAL010012971.1 coordinate 27,466, forward strand.
GTCCGCAGCTGCCCGAGGAGGGATGGTCCATTGCACCCCCTGCATAGGCGCACACGAGTTCAAATTCTGGAGTTGTGAAAAGGTTCCTGAAGTCTTCCACCGATCTTCATCAGATTCTGAAATGGCCAGGAACTGTGCATGCACTTTATCCATTCCCGTTACAAAGCCATGAACAGCCCTCCTCGAGATTGTAGCGCAGAACGCCGCCCCCAACATCACTCAGAAATGCTGATGTTCCCACCTGTTGGATTCCAGCCCTGCACATGTTGGACCGACTGTATGAACATGAGAAATGCCATTAACGATTTTTGATGAACCAGGCAGAAGAAGTACTTCCCCGGTGTAACTATGATGTCAGCCAGTGGCCAGCTCATGCGTGACACCTGCCCGTTTGTTGAGGGCCATTCGAATGAGGCCAACGTGGTAATTGTCAGTCCGCCAGAACTACGGGATGAATAACATCAAGTCCACTGCTTCATTCCTGGAACAGATGCAGAAAAATCTGTCTGTGGCAGGGGACTGGAGACGTGGCGACTTCATCTCATTGGCCACAAGTAGTCCGGTGGGACTGAAATGGAGGAGGAGGGAGGAGAGGACATTGGACAGAAGCATGTCCCCTGTGAAATGAATGGATTTTCTACCCAGGTGACAAGAGAGGAGGAGCAGACAGTCTGGAAGAGTGGATGGAGATTGAGGAAGAACGAGTGCAGATGACCCCCGCAAGCACCATGGCAGAATACAGGAGAAATGGAAGCAGGGAGCCCCTCTGAGTCACTTGTGCAGATGGCCCTCATCATCTTATTTGCCTGGCTAGTGACAGCTGAATAGTCAGCCATCCGGCAGAGGATTGACTTCTGCACTCCACCGCTAGAAGGACCCTCGCTACCGTTCCAATAATTGTAGCCTTTGAATTCCCATCCTATATGAGATGTGAGACAAACTCAAAAACTAAAGGGAAACCTCCGTACTCAGAGGCCGCAATGCCAATGAGCGGCATTCGTCCCACCACTGACAGGACTGACCGGGGGTTCCACAGCGCTCACGAACAAATGCCGAGCCTGCGGCAGCTGGGGGTAGGTGGGGGGTAGGAGCAGTACCATCACCAACAGCAGTACCCAAAGTCTGGAGTCACTACTGATGAGACGCTATCCTTCACCCGACCAGCCTATGATGAGGGTAGTCTCAGCACAGCAGCAGCAGGACCAGGTGAGCAGTCCCCATAACCAACTTGTTGTGGCCCTACTTGGACAATCACTCCTGCCACCCCCAGTTAGAAATCCGCTGGACTACGGGCAGCCAAACTGGATTTGGTGGGCCGCAACTTGCCGAGTTTGCCGTGGAGAAGCTGTCATTGGCCCGGCCATTAGAGTGGTCATCAGGCAGCAAGCAGAGAGCAACACGAGAGGCATGTCAGAGGGTCAGGCAGGTAGGCAATAAGCCAAGCAAAAGATCAGTTGTGAGGTAACACCAAGTAGAAAAAGGAGAGCAGGGACAGCGGGCAAGTAATATAACAACCACAAGAATCATGGCCAAGGGGTAGCCACATGTAAGGCATACGTCAGCACCCCCAGACAAGATGTCCAATCACAGTAGTAAGGACAGTTGCCGTGCCAAAGAAGCCTGTGCACACAACAAATGAGCACACAGGCCACAGTCCATTCAAAACACAGCAGGCAAGTCAAGACCATTGCACAGTGGTATAAGGCAGAGCAACAGACAGAAGAAATACGACCAGAAGATCCCAGAAGATTACAGATAGCAAGCAGTCAGATGAGAGGGTGCAAAAAAGAGCATGCATAGATGAGGTCAACAAAGCAGATCATAGGTGTAACCGTTGGTCAGAGCACATCGGGTTGATCAGAACGGGAGTGCACAGTCATCAAAGTGCAGAGGGAAGCAAGGAGAGTGGGGACAGCATATCATTGTGGAACACAGGAAGGGGGGTCAGAAGGCCTAATCAGACAGTGCAACAGCGGAGGGCAAGGGTACAACCAGACATGCAAAGCAAAGGGCACAAACAGGCATGTCACAGTAGTTGGTAGGGTGGAAAGGAAACAGAAGCACAACAGCACAGGGTGGCAGCACAAACAAGAAGGGCAAACGCAGACAGCAGACATGGCGTCACCAAAAACACACGTGAACACACAAGGAGAGCAAAGCGCACACAAGAAACAGCAGGTAAGGATCAATTGGGTTTGTGAATGAGACACAAGAACCATAAATCAAACAAGCAGCCCAAAGAACAACATGCATCATACTGCCCACCCTACACATGTCATGGCAGTCATGCAACAAGACAATGCATTAAGGCACACAGCAAGGTCACAGGCCGTGACAGCAGACACAAGCAGTCAAAGTCCAAGGGAGAGTGGCAAAGTCACACAAAACACAGTGGCAAAATCACAATCAGGACAGGACAAAAAACACATCACAAGGAACAGTAGGTACAGCACACAGTGAGAGACAGAGGAAAAAGAGGTCCAGCAGACAAGCATCACACAGCACAATCAAACAGAATCACAAAAGGGGAACAAAATCAAGAGCCACAAACACGGCACAGCAACACACACGGAACACCATCACAATACAGCCGCACAGGCATCACAACATTGTGGTAAGAAGAAGCAGATCATAAGGCGACCGATACAAATGAAAGCCACAGGGCAGTCCGGCAAAGGAAAATCAACATGTTACCAGAAAAAAGAACAGAGCACACCAAAGAGTCAGGAGGATGACAGAAAACCGAGCAACAAGAACAGCCAACAAAGCAAACGAAGGCAAGGAAGACAGGAAGAATCACTTCAATTTATTCAACAGGGACAGAGAATGAGAGAAACATGGCCAATCCTTGCACAAGTCAGTACACATCAGACAACCCAAAGAGATCACAGACCCAGACAAACAGGAGAAGGTCAAGAACAAGCACCAACACAAGACAACAAAACAGCATGAAGAAGTGAATGTTGCAGTCAAAGTAAAGCATGTAGAAGACACAATCACAATACAAAAGGGAAGGTCAGGGGCAAAGGCATCAGGAGGGAGAAGGTTGGTGCACCGTTGCAGGAGCAAACGAATCAGACCCAACAGAACAGTGAGCATTCAGGATCAAGCAATCAGAGTGTTCACCCTAAGCAGCATGCAAAGAACCACACAAGGAGTCAACCATGAGAATCAGACCACAGGGATCAACAGGAGGGCAAGGCAACCCAACAAGTGACATAGGCCACAGGCAGGAGGATGCAGGCACAGGCACGCAGGGGAAAGGACAAGCAGCAGAGCATCAGAGGACAGCAACAAACCAGCAAACACATAGGTGTATCACCCAAGGAACAATAACCTGGAGAAAAAGCCCAAGGAGGCTTCAATGACAATGAGCCGTTCAAAGTCAACACAGAGAGCATGCAGATCACAATTCAAGGCACACATACCAGATAGTGTTCATGCAACGACACAGCACAACGCACAAAAGGTGTGGAGCATCAAGCAACAGCAGCAGAGCAAAGGTCAATCACATAAGTCAATCAAATGGACCACAGCAGGCGAGCAGTGACACAGTGTGAGGCCCAGCAGTGAGTAATACAATCACAGTCGACAGTGGGCAACAGATGACAATGAAACAAAGAAATTGTGTTGTGAGCAACAAGCACAGGACACTGTAAGCAGAAGGTCAGTTGCGAGAACAGTCACTTGCAAGAATCTCAGAAAACCAACACAAAGTCAGAACATCCCAGTGCAGATTACAATATACAGGGGCACAAAGAATGGCATCACAGTGGAAGGCATGAAAGAGCACAAGAATCAGACATGCACAGAGCAATCACAAGCTCACAGGAAGCAAAGGACAGAGGCAACACGAAACCAGGGGCGGAATAAAGATAGGTTCAAGCACCAAGAGTTGCATCCAACACGCAAATTGGACAAGTTAAGTCAGCAAGTGGAGTGTAAAGAGCACAAACACACACAGGCAGCAAGCATGCAGCAGGACCTGAGCAGTACCCAGAAACCAACAGATGGTGTCCTACTGGACAGCACTCTGTCCACCCCCGAGTTAGAAATCCGCTTGACTACTGGCAGCCAAAACTGTATTGTGTGTCCTGCAACTTGCCAGAGTTTGCAGTGGAGAAGCTGTCCTGCCGCGGCCATTAGTGTGGCATCATGGATTTTCAAACACACCCAAGGCAGTGGGGCACAAGTCAAGAGCAAAGTACAACGGCACAGGCAGGACACAGGATGAGCGAGGGGGGCAGGTAATTTGTGCAAACCATCAACACCGCAGAACAGTAGCCTGGCACACACAGGACACACATGAGGCGCATACCAACAGTAGACAGTACACGGTGTCAGACAAAGGGTCAGCAGACAGTCAATGGCAAGCATCAAGCAAACAGACCACAATACAGAACAGCAGAAAGCCACAAGGGCATAATCAGACAGTCGCGGGCATATGGCAGAGACATCAGATCAGGAAAACAGACACTCAAACACATCACAGGGGAGAAGGGGTACAACCAACATGGGAAAAGCTCAAGGCAGGAGACAAGGCAGGGAGAGGAGACATCACAATCATGATCAGGCAAGAGACAACAACAAGAAACGCATAGCAGTCCGAAGACATCGACAGTGTCCAAGCCCCGTTCCCCCCCTCCTCAGCAGCCATAGACAGCTTAATTTACCGTCCTTCCACTGTACATTGCCGCCCCAAGGTCCCATAAATAGGAATGACCGAAGTGCATACCAGTGACCCAGAACAACAAGGCCGAAGAACATCCACAAACACATCCTGCCGCGCTCAGGTGTGCCACACCCCCAGCAGGTTGTGACGTGATGTTGTGTTCACGCTCCACCCTGCGAACCCTGAACCTCATGTTATACCCGTCCAGATGCCACAGAGTGACATACAGGGTGAGGGGATGCACACCAACACCACACGTGTATCAAACAGGATGTTGCCCAAACCCCTTCACACAGCACAAAGTTGTCAGAATCACAGACATAGCAGGACAGAGCACATCACCAAGCAGCAAGACAGGATCAGGGTGGCAGTGCAGTCAAAGAGCAGAAACACATCATGAGGTACACGCAGAGGCAACAAGCAACAGAATCAAACACACGAAACCAGCAGGGCAGAGAACAATCATGCAGAAGGAGCACAAAGTGAAAGCAACAAAAGCACACAACACAGAGTTAGCTACCAGCAGCACATCAGGGGATCAACAATGCAACACAGAAAGCAACAGAAGCACAAAGGGGTCAGCAGGCAGTGGCAGTCAAGACAACAAAGGAGAATTCACCCGCGGGGACGGCAACCAGCGCCAGCACAGGGACAGGACAAGTCACCAAGCAGGCAAGTAACCCACACACATCAGGGGCACCACCGCAGGAAACAATGGACCTGTGTGACAACGCAAAATAGCCCCCCAAAAGCAACACAAGTCGAAGAAGAGTCACAGTCAGAACACAAACACACACCCATTCAAACAGACACAGATTCGAGACCACAGAAAGAAATCAATCAAAGGACCGGGTGGGGGGAAACACAAGTCAAAGATATGAAAGGCAATATGTGCAAAGGAAAGCGGTCAGCAAGGGTCTCATAGAGCAGATCAAAGACAGGCAGTGAACCACAAGGTCAGGAACAAGTCAGGAGGGACCATCAGAGCACAGAGTAACACATGGCAATAAGGATCAGCACAGTTCACACAGTAGGGCAATGTGCAAGCAACAGGATAATCAGGCCAGACAACAAGGGACAAGGCAGGCACAGATCAAGGCAGCAAAGAGGCAAAGACAACAGCAGCAGCAACAGCACAATCAGATCAGAAGCACCACAAAGCAGTCAGGGTGGCAATATCATAGACCAGAAGTGACTAGCAAACAGCAAAATGTCAGAGGCAGTCAAGTCAAGGAAACATACACAGAGACAAGACAAGCAAGATCATATCAAACAATCAGTCACAGCAACAGAATCAAGGGCGCAGCCCAACGCAATGTGTAATCATCAAAGAACCGAACACAAGGTGCAAAAAGGCAAAACAACAAGCATGGACAACAAGCAGCATGGTCGCACAGCACCAAACACAACAGAGACCACACAGAACAGCCAAGGACAGCAAACAGAAGCAAAGCAATGACACAAGGTGACACAAGGCACAGACAAACAAAGAACGAGAGGGCCAGTAGGATCATAAGCAAGAAAATCAAAGAGACAGTTGAGGCAGTTGTCAAGGGCCACAAGATCAAAATCAAAGAGGAGAACAACACATATGCAGGTAACAACACGAATGATGCAGCGAAAACACACACAGAACACATGAGTCATGCTCATCAGAGTGCAGCGAGTGCACAATCAGAACACAAGTCGCATCAGCAGACACCAAGCACACACAAAGAGCAAACATACACACTCAGCCAAACGTACGCACGTTCAGGGAAGTGCAACGTGTGTCCAACAGTCCTTTGCAACACACCAGGGATCATGGGGACACCGGGCAGAGCAACAGTGGCTCCACACAAAAATGAAGAGAACAAGAGAAAAAATGAGCCAGAGAAGAAGAGTCCAATCCGAGGACAAGAAGTGTCAACACAAGCAGTGCAACACAGAACAGGCCAACACATAAAAACGAGTTCCGCCAGCGGACCCACCTAGGAGGTCAGTTGGGCACAAAGGAGTGAAGCATCAAAAGGCAGCACCGAGGAAATCCCAACCCTCAGCCCCTTCACAAACAGCCCCGCTGCACATCATGCCTACGCCTCAAAGCCCACAACCTCACAGCAGTAACAACACCTCTTCGCCTACCCTTAATGCCGTGTCCCCCCAGTTGTCACCAAGTGGGGCACAATTGGGTGATGGACAGTCAGTCCGCGTGTTCCACCACAAGATCACCTGCACAAGTGCACAGAGAGGAGGGACCGCCAAAACAGGTCCTCAAACAAAGCAGCATAAAGTGCACAAGGTACACAAAGCAGAAGGACCGTCAACAGCAGGGGACCAACAGGAGCAGATCAGTCGTTGTCAGGGTGGACCACAGTCACCGCGTCACAGCACGGCAAGAGCAGATGGACAGTCACATCACAACGCAGTCAAAACATCCACAAAAATGGGTTGGGCAATGGGCCTGACAAGCATTCGGTGGCAGGACACACATGTAACACAACACAGACAAAGACAGCAACAACAAAAGTGATCACGAACACAGATGTGCAAAAAGATTGGCAATCACCCGATGCAGTCAAACAAGAGAACAATGCACACTAGACAAAGCAACAACAGCAGCACAAGCCAGCCACCAAATGTAGCACATCAACACGCAACAGTGGTTCAAGACCACAGCAAGATCAGTGCAAAGGCAAAGTGAATGCAATAGGGCACAGTCAAAGTCAGTCAGCACAGATGGTCACAGGGAACCCAAAGGTCAAACAATCACAGGGAGTCAGGCAGAGCAAACATCAAGGTATAGCAGAAACAGGGAGTGCAGAGCAAACAAAAGTCAAAGTGACACACACAGAGCGGGCATATGAACCCACAGATCACCAGAGCCAGCACAAGACAAGACCGCAAGCAGTCAGGCAACAACCAAGTCATAAGGTACATCAAAGCATCGAAAGTGACATAGGAGCACAGCAAAGCCGTGTGTCAGGTCAGAACGTACAGCCGTCACAGACATCACAGCAAGTAAAGGAGCACAGGTAGCAAAGAACACATGCAACAGAACACACATACATACACAAGGCACTATACTATATCAGCTTGACAACACCACATACACATCCACAAACACTGCGCAACATTGTTGAGAAACACAAAGAGCAAGGGAAATGCATGACAAACCCAAACAGCAGACAAAGACAGGAGGTAAATGGCGAATCACATCACACACAAGAGGGGGCAGTAACATATCCGTCAACAGAGTGTGGGACAGCAGGAGGAGGGTGTCAGAAACGCAACCTCACCATCAATACAGAAACTGAGACCAACAAGCAAATCAGGACTGAATCAGGTACAGGCAACAGACAACTCACAGCCAAAGGCAGCAAATCAAGCAGCAAAGGCAGCCAAGATGGACAATAGTCAACACAGTAACAATCACAAGAGAAAACAGAAGGAGTGGAAACACAGCAAGGGGAGACAGCAGGGCAAAAACATGGGCAACAGCACAGCGGACAGGCAGCAAGAGAACACAGCAAGCACACAGCAGCGAGTGCAAGAAGCACAGCTCAACAAACAGGACACATCACCACAGCACGTGGTCAGAGAGATCAATCAACAGCAATAACACAGTGACAAGGCAAACAATCATGAAGGATCAAGCACAGGCAGATGCATCAGAATGTGTACACAACAAACATAATCTGGGCAGGCGAAAAGGGGGCAACCACAGAGGGCACACAATCAAAATGTTGGAGTACAGAGGTAAGGGGCAGCACACAACATACTCAAGGCAGGCACGGGAAGTCATCAGACAGTGCAAGCATAGAGAGGATCAGAGGCCATCAAGACAACAGAAGCAGATCAGTGCAATAAGGGTCACACAAAGACAGGCATAAATCAAAGCAACACACCATCAGCAAATGCAAGACAAGGCGACACAGCAATCAAAGTACCATCAGGCAGAACAGCAGGCACATCAACACATGACAACGTGGACAGTGAAGGATGGCGAGGCAACAAGCAATCAACACAGCAGGAGCACAGCAGTGGATTTGTATTGCACACAGATCAGATGAGCAGGCCATGCAAGTGCAAAAGATCAGACACGGCAGGGAGAAGTACCCAGAGACACAGCAAGGTGACAGCAAAGCGACACACGACCAAGAGGCAAGCAGGCGCAGTAGGACAGCATACACACACATCAGCACACAAGGTAACACATCACTAACAGGGAACAGCAGGGAAAAGAGTGCAACAGCAGTGGAACACAACACACAAGAAACAAACAACACAACAGAAACACACAAAGACAGCACACAGCCAAGCTAGTAAGTCACGGCACAGTGTGCACCAATACAGCGGGGAACAGCAGGCATCACAAAGGAGACAGGCAACACAGACCACAGTCACGCAACAAACAGCCACACAGGCAACATCAGAACAGCACAGAACCACAGCAACTCGACAGCGAGCAGGGTGGTGCCGGACCAAGGGGCAAGTTGTCACATAAGGCAAGCCAGCACACAAGCACAGGGCAGAAGTCAGCAAGCAGACCAAACGACACAACAGTCAGGAAGGGGGTGTGCAAACAGAGACACAACCAAGGAAGAACAAAGGTTCAGAAGTGAGCACAGCATCAGGACACATTGGAAGCAGACACACAGAATGTGACACCACCCAACCCAAGTACACAGTGCGCATGCAAAGCAGAGGTAGCATCCAAAGCAAGATACATCAGCAACACCCGCACATGTTTGAGACACACCGCCCGAGGCAGCCCAAAACATGATAGACCACACGTCCGCCACACGTAGGGTGAGATGCACCTTCGGCACTCTACCCCCAACACCACCCATTGTCACCCCGTGTACCCAGGTCCCCCATTCCATCATCCACCTGTGTTCACCTCCGTGTGTGCCAAAGACATGATCGACACATAGGAACAAAGGCAGGGGCAGGACAAGGTAATAACAGCATCAGAGTAACGTCAGGGACAAATCAGCATGACAACACAACCAAAGGTAGCAGTAAGCCAAAGAGTGTGTTATGTGTACAGCCAGGAGTATCACTCCTCCTCAGTGTCTCCCAATATCCACAAGTACAAACCACAATCAGCAAAATCACCACTGCAGCAGAATGAACACAGGCACAAGATCACCCAAGGTAAGGGTACACAGGGCACAGACAGCGTGACCGATGTCAGAGTCTCCAGCACTGTACACAGGCAACACCCATAGCCAGTCAGGAAAACAGCGCATCTAGTGCAACATGACCATATAGGAGGCAAGCAGTCAAACAGCAAACACATAATCAGCATGATGCCTTGTGCAGTACAACAGACAGAGCAAAGAAACAACCAAGCGAGAAGTAGGCAAGCAAAGCCCAAAACAGACAAGGAAGGTCACAACAAAGACGAACACACAGAAGCGTTGGAGTTTCACAAAGCAAGCAGACAGCATCAGATCAAGCATCAAAGGCAGCAACAACACTAGAGAGAATGATAACAGACACAGGCATCACGACAAGCAGACAACAGGCAGCTCATGCAGAGAACGACGAGTCACCGACACAAACACATTCATGGGCGCAGTAACACAAAGAGGGCATAGTAACACAGAGGTGATCGACACAAGAGGGCTCAAAGGGGGAGTCAATAAACAGCAGTGAACAGCAAACTCAACACACACAGTAACAAATCAGACGCAACAGGACAGAAGGAAAAACACACCGGACACAGCTAGAGACGATCAGATGGCAATCATAACAACAATGGAGCAGCAGTACAGTGACAGGGACAAAAACAGGAGAGGGTCACCGAAACGGCACAAAGAGAGACGGAGTGCAGTCAAAGGGAGCAGGAGTGCATCACAAAAAAATGGTGCAGAGCAGTCAAAGAGGTGCAGCACAAGCACACCAGGGATAAGGGCATCAGGAGGAACAGAAGGCAAACAGACGTCAGAACAACACAGTCACAGCACACAAGGGTAAGACACAGACAGGATCAGAGTCACGCACAGGGCGAAGGCCAAATCAGAAGGTCAAGGCAGTGAAGACACAACATCAGCAAAGCACAGACAACAGTGGAAAGTCATCAGACAGACATCAGGAGGAACAGCCAAAGCAACAAGGAGGCAAAGAGAGAGTGCAAAGAAGTTGTGCACCAAACACAACAGGCACAAACACAGGCTCAGGGACACAAAATGAAGCCGACAGCAAAAGGGCTGGACAGCAAAGGGCAGGCGGCAATCATCAACACAGGGGCAGAGAGCACACACAAGGAAGTCAGAGAGACACTGGATTGTGGTGCACAAGGGGCGAGATCAGTCAATCACACTCACAAGAGACAACAGTGAAAAATTCAGGGGCAGATGGCAACAATCAGGACAGAGCACACAACAATGGGTGAGACCAAGGGACAGGTCAGAGGGATCAGTGCAATCAGGAGCAGATAAACAGGGCAAATGCAGGGCACAGAACACGTGTCACAGGGGCATTCAAACAAGGAGGCGGGTGTTCAGTGCGGCGGGGCCCAATCGATAGCCCAATAGAACCCGCTTGTTCACGACGGTGAAAATTATGAACGACTGACCTTTGTCAAGATGAATCAGCGTATGTAAGGGCAGGAAATCCACACACCTGACACCAATGCCCTTAGGCGGACAGACTATCATCAGCCATGGACGCCTCACCCAAACTGTGAGAAATTAGTCTGGTTCAAACTAACCTGCCTCAGCCACATTATCTGATGCCGCCCACCCGCCCTGATTGCCACACATCTGCTGACAGTTTCTCCATCTGCCAACAACCACTTTACCAGGGACAGTGTAATTTTGCCACCCACCTCCACACTCTTTCATGTGCCACTGTCCTACCCATGCTGCTGCTGTTGCCTGCTTGCCGTGACCACCACACTGTGACACTGTTCCCACTCTGTGGCCTACTCCTGCTTTTGCCACCTCCAGAAAGTCATTGTAGCCACTGTCTGACCACATACTGCTGCTGTTGGCCTGCTGAGCCGTGACCTACACACTGTGTCTTGTGCCACTGTCTGACCTCAGCTGCTGCTGGCGGCTGCTGCCGTAACCTCCACACTGTGTCATTGTGTCACTGTCTGACCTTATGCTTCTGCTGTGCTGCTTGCCGTGACCTACACACTGTGTCATTGTCCCTCTCTGTGCCTACTCCTGTTTTTGCAACCTCCCAGAATGAGAATTGTGCCACTGTCGACCTCATGCGCTCCTGTTGCAGCTGCCGTGACCTACACACTGTGTCAAAGTCCCAACTCTGTGTCCTACTCCTGTTTTTTATTGCCACCTTCCATAATGTGATTGTGCACTGTCTGACCTCATGCAGCTGCTGTGGGCCTGCTGCCGTGACCCCACACTGTGTTCATTGTCCCACTCTGTGGCCTACTCCTGTTTTTGTGCCACCTCCAGAAATGTGATTGTGCCACAGTCTTGACCTCATGCTGCTGCTGTGGGCTGCTGCCGGTGACCTACACACTCAGTCATTGTGCCACTGTCGACCGCATGCTGCTAGCTGCCGTGACCTCCAACTGTGTCCATTGTGCCACTCTGTGACCTATTCCTGTTTTTTGCCACCTCCCAGAATGTCATTGTGCCACTTCCTGACCTCATACAGCTGTGGCTAGCGCCAGTCACCTCCACACTCTGTCACAAATCGTTGCCACCTGAGCTCTCAGCTTGTTTTTATCCAGCATTCTCTGGCATGACTTTATCAGGCTACATCCGCTTGATTTTTTTGTCCAGTTTTGCCCTCTTAGGTGCCCAGGGAATTTTATAGTGAAGCGATTTCTAAGAGCGGCGTCCGCAGTCCAACTGCGTGTCATACTAAAACTCAACATTTATGAAGACCAAACCCAGCTCCCCTGCATATATAAGCAAATGATTTATACTTAAAGAATGACCCAGGACACTGAAACAGGAGCATCTGAAATGGCCACATTTGTAGCAGCCTAGATGATCACCTAAAGATGCCACCATAGCTTAGAAGCAGTTTTTTTTATTTCTTTTTTTTAACTCCGCTCTCTGCATCTGTTTTCATAGTGCTTGGTCTTGCAATGGGTGGGATTAGCAATGTGATTGTTTACCAGAAAGGCAACGTCACACATCAAAGAACTTTATTTTCAAATTGACAAGACAAGCAGGTAAATGGACAGACAGGCTCTGAAATGCGACCTGATGTAGATCTTTGGGACTGTGACTGGCAGATTTCTAACCAGAAACAGAAAGGGAGACAAAGGCGAGCATAGGACACCAGAATTACTGACTTAGAACAGTACAGGCAGGGGCACCATGAGCATGGGAACTGCAGACAGGGACACAGAAACACCAAGGGCACAGGGAAGGCAGACTAGGAAACGGGAATACCAGAAAAGCAGATTTGAAACAAGGGCAGACACAAGCAGACTAGGAACAGGATGTTGGATTAGACTACACCAATGAACATTACTCCAGACAGCAGACAAGAGCTTGGCACCAGATAGCAGACACCAGCATGTTTGGCACTGGACTGCAGACAGCAGAGGGTTTGACACAGGACTGAAGATACTAACAGGTTTGGCACAGGACTGCAGGTGCCAGTGGGCTTGGCACCAGATTGCAGAAACCAGTGGGCTTGACACCAGACTGCAGAGACTTGCGGGTTTGGCACCAGATTGCAGATACCATCGGGCTTGACACCAGACTGCAGATACCAGCGGGCTTGACACTAGACTGCAGATACCAGCGGGCTTAGCACCAGACTGCAGATACCAGTGGGCTTAGCACGCAAGACTTGCAGAATATACATTTGGCATAGCACCAGACTGCAGATACCAGTGGGCTTGACACCAGACTGCAGATACCAGCGGGTTTTTCATCAGACTGCAGATACCAGTGGGTTTGGCAATGGATTTCAGAAACCAGCGGGCTTGACAGTAGACTGCAGGTACCAGCGGGCTTGGCACCAGACTGCAGACACCAGCAGAAATCACACATCAAAATTTTAGCCACAAACAATACATTAGTAAGTGATAGGTATTATTGTATGTATTGTATTGTATTGTATGCACCCCTTACTCTTTAACCAAAATACCTCTTTAAGACTGTGTAAAAGAAAGCAGTGTATTTAAAAATCTGTAAGAAAATAAATACTTTAGTTAGTAAGCACCGGATTTGATAGGTACAAGCCGAGCTCTACTTTTACGGCATAATTCAATGTTTCCCATACACATATCTGTGGAACAATCAGGCTGAACTTTCACAGTAAATAGGAAGATGCTTGGCATGAGGGAAAGGAAAGTGGGCAATTGATCTTAGCCATGATATATTGCTGGCTTGAGAATAAGTGAATGTTTTAGGATTAGTGGTAAAATCAATAAGGAAAAACTTACTTCTTATGTTTCCAAGAACCATAAAGGGCAGTTAGTTGAATGGGTCACTTTATACTTTTGATAGTTCAGTTTAAAGAGACCACCTTCACTGTTACCTATCTTAACATCTTATGTAGTCAACGTATCTAATAGACAGTAATCAAATGCTTCTACTGTGCTATTAACATGGACATTCCTCCTATAAATGAAATAATCAAACTACATTTTGTCTTACAGATACATTATTAGTGGAAGAAGTCGTCTATAACCAGGATCATGCTGTCACTTCTTCAAAAACCACTACGGGAAATTGAATGTTTCCACTCATGTAGTAAAGGATAGTAACGCATGGCTTGCACAAATTACTTTGTAACATCACTGGACATAGTCCTTTTAGTGATTCTTGTCATGATGTGTCCCTCAGACTGGCACTAGCCTGGTCCTAAGTAAAATTGATGACAAATTTCTCTGAGCTCTAGCCCGTGCTGCTTTAGAGATAAGATGAAACAGACTATCCACTCATGCTTTGTTCCTTTGAAAGCCGAAAGAAAGAAATGAAAAAATATATTTCAGACAAAGATGAATCTTTTTTTTCCAATAAAACTTGTAGTAAAAAAAAAAAAGACTGAAGAATGCAAATATGCAAATGTTTTCATTTCACTGTATCTTGGGAAGATAATTATGCTTATTTCCATGTTTATATAATTATGTGTATAATTTACATTAGTTTTTTTTTTTTTGCTTGGAAAACATCCAGATGAGTCCAAGCAGAAGGTTAACTAATCACAAGATGGAAGTACTGCCAGTGAAAGTTGGAAATAAATCCTTTTGCTTTATAGTAGAGCAATTTGTGCACCTGCTCGGGATCATTTACTCTCATTTTTGGATGAAAGGGATCAGAGGGGCTCCTTTATTTTTTTTATTTTTTTCAGTTTTCATTCATCATCGAGATCTGTCAGGTCTCGCTCTGTATCTTTTTATTGACCTCTCTCTACAATGTACCTTTCCATTCTAATCAACTCACTTACAGGGGGAAATCTATTATTCTGGCCAAGCCAGTTACATTGCACTAGCAAAGAAATTAGTGATCTTGCCAAATAAAAAAGAGGATTTACGTTTTCTTTGAATTCCAGACAGAAGAAATGAACACCTTTTATTTACTCCTGACTATGAATAATGCATTTGGCCTGGATGAGTTCAAAGTGCTATAAGCATCTATTTTGAAGAGTTACATATGCAATGCACTAACAGCTTGCCAGGGAATAATTGCAGAATGCAATATTATTCCAATAACCAAGATTATCTCCTTTTTTTGTTTCAGGTTTTCCTAGTTCCTGTAGGGAAAAAGAATGTTCACTGATGATCTATCCTCCTACTGAATCCCTGCAAAAAGTGTAAGGAGGCTTCATGGCTGGGTATTCTTCTATTGACAACTAAAGCAGGTGATATGTCAACTCGCCTCAAAAGTGTGGAGATTTTAATGCTCCTTTGTTCATTACGAGAAAAGCTCTTGAGATAAGTCTCTCTTTTCAGGTTGTAAAGAGGTTTTCTCACCATGCTGTATCACAGAGCCACAGCTAGCTTCAGACTCATACTTCCTGGTCAGGCTGTGGGTAATTATACAGTAGCGATTGATATATCAGCTCTGCTATTCCTAGCTATTTCTGTTACAATTGAACATACTGTGCGAGGAAATTTAATACATATGCGAAGTGCAATACAAAAACTACAAAGTTCTAAGGCTTAAAACTTGTTATTAACATAGGTAAACAAAGCTTTTGTGCTATAGGTAAGACTCAGCAGGAAGTGATTCACCATGGTCGATCTAACTGACAGCAACTTGAATAAATCAGATAAGAAAAAGAAAAGGGGGAGGTGGTTGGTTACCTAGAGAAACGCTAGCAATACATAAAATATTCTTTACTTCCTAAACAAAGCAAAAAACAAAACAGCAATTATTTATAATGAGTCCTCATTTACCGTTTCCCCTACATGTTAAAAGCTAATCATTGTGGTGAGAAAACAACTTTATTTGACAAGCATGTTAGGATGGTCTAAGCATGCATGTTTATTGGAAAGATGGCAGGGACTGCATTCAAAAGCATCACAAAGTAGATATAATGAATGCTAATTTAATTGTCCTTTTCAATGTAAAGAAATGTTTGTTAATCCACATGGATTGATATGGAGTTTGCTTGAAGGAAAGGAAGTAGCGTACATAGCTTAAAGTTTGTGGACACCTGAACATCACTTGTATACTTTATGTGCTTGTCATGTCCTATGACGGGGCAAGGGTAACAGAGATCACTTGAACCACCCAATTTTCTAGAAAAACCCCACCACACAAAATAACATTGGAAGGTGGTGGCCACAACTTTTATTTAATGTTTGGTTTCTTGTACAGAACCTGTAAAAGATACAGTATGAAAAAAACACATACGAATATAATAACACAGTTAAACAAACCTGGCTAGATCCTTGACAACCTCATTAACCTTAAAGAGGCAATACCCTTAAATCACTAGCTTGACTGCTAAAGCTATACATGTAGCGTCACCTGCTATGCCGATCACTCTCCGCTACCTTCTTGGGGTCTGCCCTTTAGACTACCCTGAATCTACCACCACTGGACTCGTCCAAGCCATGTATATAAAATAAACAAAAAAAACCACGGCTATGGATTTTTTAAATTTTTTTTACTTTATATTGTATTTTATAAGCCCATTTCCAGTGGAAATAAATATATATATATATATAAGATATATATATATATATATAAATATAATATATAAATATATATATATAACACACAAATCTGCCTGAACCCGGGTTTTTGGTTCGTTGTTATCTGCCGTTTTTACCCTGCGTGTCCTTCCCTCGGGCCTGTAGCCTGATCCCTTTTAGTCTCCCAAAACTGTACTGTGTGTACGAAGAAGGGTAGACCCCTCCCTTTTGAGAAACTGGGCTGCAACATTATAATGACCCTTATACACTTCCAAGCTGAGCACTGCCTTGCTAAAGAATAGGGGGAAAAGGGCTGGACGGGGCCAAAACATGCTCCAGACCTA
The DNA here is from genome assembly GCA_025379985.1 of Phyllomedusa bahiana. Lineage (NCBI taxonomy): Eukaryota > Metazoa > Chordata > Amphibia > Anura > Hylidae > Phyllomedusa > Phyllomedusa bahiana. Next base: position 44,555 of record JAODAL010012971.1, read on the forward strand.
AACCCAATTTGAGCTTTGGTGGGGCATCCCCAAAGAAGTAAGACGCAAGGTCTCTAACACCACCAGCCCCGGGGATGTTGTCATGAGGAGTGAAGGGGATTCCAGTGGCTGCAACCTGTGAAGCCAGTGAATTTCATGCCAAAATTTAAGGCAGTGTGGAAAAATAATGGTGGCCAACAAAATATTGAAAATTTGGGCACAATTTGCCATTTTCACTCGGGTGTGTACTCAACTTTTGTTGAAAGCGTTTAGACATTGATGCTGATTTGGTTTTTTTTTTAAAGGGGCACCCAAAATTTACACTCTTTATACAAGCTGTACACGATACTTTACTTTGTATCAAATGCCATATCTAAATTTGTCCCATGAAAAAAATTTAAAAATATATACAAAAATGTGAGGGGTGTACTGACTTTTTTGAGATACTGTGCAAGGAGCAAATACCTAAACGACTACATTGTCACACTGCTCAAAAAAATTTCACATACCAAGCCCCAACATTACTAAAAAGTTTCCAAAGGACCAAATATACTGCCAGACAAACAAAATTTACCACCACATAGTGACTGAATTTTACCACTATATATTACTGAATAAAGATAAAACAAAGCCAAATTTATGCCATACAATGACCATAAGGAAAAAAGTACACCTCCATAATGCCCAATAATGGTAGATACCATGTACATAGGCTTTTTAACTGTATTTTAACCCCCAAACAGTGCCATAAGTAGATAAGTGTACATAACCTCGCAGATATAATTTTTACCTTCTTAATCTTTTGAAAACATGAGTTTCTTGACAAGTCTTTCACTTTCCCTGTTCTTCTGCATCTTCCCCCTAACCCATTTATTTCCCCCCACCCCCCTCTTTACCTTCCTTTTTTTCCCACCCTCCTACCCAATCTCCAACCCCCATCAAATTAACCCCCAAAAAACACTTCCAAATTAAAAAAACCCTCCCCCTAAATTGCCCTCCCCTTCCCCTAATTACATTTTCGGTAGGAGGTAGGGGCTTCAAGTGGGTGTAGGCAGGGGGCCCCCGGTATTAGGTAACCCCGTTAGATAGGGTTGGTAGGCCCCAGGTAGGTTAGTAGGCCCTTTGGGGTAGTTGTAGGCCCAGGTAGGTAGGTAGGGGTAGGCAGGATATTAGGGGCCCCAAAAAGGGGGCAGTAATAGGCCCCCGGGGGTTTTGGGCCCAGTAAATAGTAACTGTCCCTTTGGGAAGCGGTAGGCAGAGTTAGGCCCCAGTTTTGTAGGTGACCACGGTAGGTAGGTAGATAGGTCCCCTTTTGGTAGGTACAGATTAGGAATAGATTGAAGAGGGAAAAGTGGGTTTGGCCCTTGGGTGTTATTTAGAAGCCCTAGTTAGGTAGGTGGCCCCCGGGTGGTAGATTTGGGATTTTCCCTGGAGGAGGCCCCCGGGAGCTAGGTAGTAGTCCCAGGGTTTCTGGAAGATAGGCCCCCGGGGAGAGGCCCCAGGTAGCTAGGCTGTAGTTGGGCCCCAGATAGAAAGGTAGCTAGGTAGGTAGACTGTAGTTAGGCCCTAGGTAGGTAGGCTATAGGTGGGCCTGCTGTAGTCAAGTAGGTAGGCTGTAGGTGGGCCCCACGTGGGTAGCTATGTAGGAAGGCTGTAGGTGGGCCCCACCTAACATACCTCCCAACTTAGAGATTGCAAAGAGGGTCACCTTAGGCCTCACCTCCAGATACATGACATCATACCAGGACATGTCTGTAACAACACCCCATCTAACAGAAGCATGCCCTACCCCCTCCAGCAGACCAGCGCCAGTACAACCGCAGCATTACTGGGGTCTATAAATATGTATTTCAATAAAATAATGTATATATATATATATATATATATATATATATATATATATATATATATACACAAATAGCTGTAAGACAATGTTCTATGGATGATGCCTCTCTATAATGGTTGTGCAGTGACCAAATAATACATGAAATAAATATCACTGTACTGTTACTGACCAAACCAAAACTGATATTATCAATGATACCACTAGACAGAGACCAAATAATATCACGACATCGTAAACACATGTCACCAACACATAGTGGCTGAATAACACCACCACATCATGACACATATCACCATCACATAGTGAGTGAATAATATCACTACATCATGATCACATATCACCACCACATAGTGACTGAATAATACCACCACATCATGACTTCATATGACCACTAGGTAGTGACTGAATAATATTACCACATCATGACCACATATAACCACAAAATAGTGATTGAATATTACTACCACAAAAAGAAAAAGAAAAAAAATTGACATATCCAGCTCACCTTAATACATGCATATGTTGTGGTGTGCACTTAGGTTCAAATGTTCCACATTGGAAATTGTACATAGGAAAAAACATCTCCTATCTCTATTGGGAAAACCAAATAGAGAAAAGATGGAGAGAACAGAAGCCCCTCCTCGAATGTACAGCGCCCTGGAATTAATGGTGCTTCAAAATAAGTAATAATAATATAATAACAATAATAATAATAAAATAAAAAGCCCAGCTCTAAAAATAAAAAATGTGAAAAAAAATGTGTCTAAACGAAAGATTCATATGTTGAGCCGGAGACAAACACCGTAAGTCGCAGAACCTATCCAACATGCCAGAAGAACGGCTGTGGTTGACCACATGTGAGACTACAACTATCTCTGATTTTAGTGTCATAAGCTTGTCTGCCTCCATTTTGAGTATTGCACAACTGGAAGTTCTTTCAAAGGGTTTCAATTTTGCACCTACTTCAACCATGGATCTTTTTTGCATTCTCCAGGATGTAAATAAATTTATTTCAGACCTGACAATCAAAAAACATTTAATAAAAATCCCACAGATTTAAATGATATTATATCTCATTCATGATAACAGCTTTTCTCTTGATAATTTTTTCCAGGAACATCTTTCCACAATGACACTTATGGAATAACAGGATTTGACAAGCACTCCCCTTGCTTCTGATATGGTCGCAATTCAGACTGTTCCTAATCCAACATTCTTTGCAGTTCATTTAAGAACTGATATGATGGACACATTTCAGTCACTTGTTTAACATGAACTAACAGATATGTCATATGAAATATCGAGACATCATAATCTGTCTCATGTACAACGATAGGCTTTCAAGGGGTTACAGCATAACCTTCATGTAGTCATTCATCCTTCTGATAAAGGAGAGTCAATGGTTGTCCTTGACAAAGGCTCTACTGTAAACAACTAAATGCAATGCTTTCTGACCAATCCACTTATCTTGAATTATCTAACGATCCCACATCTGTGTTTTCAAGGGATGTGGATAGATTATTGGAAGACGGTGTCTTTGGGTCCTGTTATTGAGCACCAATGTGAATTTTTTCACATTTCTACACTTGTATGTCCTATTTTTCATGGCTTTCCGAAAACCCACAAGGACACCTTCCCTCCTTCCTTTCATCATCATAGCTGGCATAAACTCTCACCGAACGGATTAGTTCCTGCATTGACAGCTTACTCCAACCACTGGAACACGGGTAACTGGTTTAATCAAAGATACAAAAGAATTATTGAGGACAGTTCAGTTCCTTAAATGGGATGATAATATGACGTGGGTTATGTGATGTTGTTTTGCTGTACACATGCATATCACATGATAAGGCCATTCTGGCTATTGAATAGCATCTCAATCAATATAGCATGTATTCAGCAGTACTGAAACAATATATACTCGCAGTTACTAACTTTCTACTTGGCTGTAGAAATGGGATCCTGTTTTTCGTCATCTCTTGCTAACTTATATGTTGCTTGGTTTGAGGAATTGTTCTTTTTTTTCTACTAATAATCCATTTTGCAATGATATTTCTTGGTTTGGGACTGATATAGATGACCTGATATTGAGTTGGTCCTCAGATATTCAATCGCTCCATCATTTTTTGTTTTTTTTCTCAACGATAATGATTTCACTTTACAGTTTACTATGCACTTTGATAAACATTCCATACTTTATTTGTAAGTTTTGCTTACAGGCTCATAAGACAATGATAACAACTTCACTATACCGTAAACCTATTTCTGGGAATACCACTCTCCATGCTAGTACTTGCAATCCTTCACATGTCATCACAAATCTTGTCATTGGGGAGTTTGCGTGGGCTAGACGCACTTGTTCTGACTACAAAACATACTGCCAGGAACAAACTATTATTGCAAATAAATTTCATCAAAGGGGTTATTCATCTTCTATTATTGCCAGAGCTATTAATAATGCTCAATGCATAAGTCACCACCAATATCTCAATAGGTCTCCTGACACTAATTCTTCTTCTCGTCTTACGTGTGTTGCTCCTTGTAGTGTTGTAGTGTATATTTTACCAAAATAGTCGCTGTCCTTAAGAGGTACTTACCACTGTTGCATCATGATCCAGTCATTGTGTCTCTTTTGAAGACTGGAGTTAGATTTGTTGCATTCAAATCACATTCGATCAGTAATATCTCTCCTAGTCTTTTTTTTTCAACTCCAACACCGAACAGACTAAGGTTTTTTTTCCTTTTATAACAACACTGCCCATAAATATCCAGTTCAATCTGTCATTAATTGCAATTCCCCATTTGTGGTTTACCTAGTCAACTGTTTTACATGCAATAAACAATATGTGGGTTGTACTAAGAAGACTCGATTCTAATTTTATAAAATATTAATTGAGCCCAATTTCATTGTCGTATTTTAGGTATTCTAAATAGGATTACACTGTGTTCCAAATTATTATACAAATAATATTTTCTCTTATTTTCCAAAATTACCTATATGAATTGCAGTCATTGTAATTTTCCAGTCATCAACTATTAGATTATAATTGCAAGGTTTTTGAGCAAACTGCCTATGATAACAGTATATTTTATACAAAAAAACCTCAAAATGCACTCAAAATTCATGTTCTAAATTATTATGCACAGCAGAGTTTTCAACCTTTTCATTTTTATAGCGAACAAAAAAATGGTCATTTGTAAAATTATAAGCATTAGCAGGTTATTACAAACTGAAATTAAACAGTTTTCAAGTCAAAACTTTATTCTAGGTGATGTTACATGTGCAAATAGGACGCCTTGTTGGAAATGAGCTTCTGAACTCGCTCGTCCATTGAATTTGTCAGGTTTTGGATGATTTCTGCTTTAATTGTTTTGCATGAGGACAGAATACCCTCCCAGAGCTGTTGCTTAGATGTGAACTGCCTCCCGCCATCATAGACACTCCTTTTGATGATGCTCCAGAGGTTCTTAATGGGGTTGAGGTCAGGGGAGCATGGGGGCCACACCATAAGTTTTGTACCCTTTATGCCCATAGCAGCCTGAGATGCAGATGTGTTATGTGCAGCATGAGACGGTGCATTATCATTCATGAAAATGATCTTGCTGCGGAATGCATGGTTCTTCTTCTTGAACCATGGCAAGAAGTGCTGTTTGAAAAACTCCACATACATTATGGAGTTCATCTTTACACCTTCAGAGATCCTAAAGGGGCCGACAATCTCTCTCCCCATGATTCCAGCCCAAAACATTACTCCACCTCCTCCTTTTTGGCGCCGTAGCCATGTTTGCATGGGGTGTCCATCAACCAGCCATCCTCCACTCCATCCATCTGGACCATCGAGTGTTGCAAGGCACTCATCGGTGAACAAAACCATTTTGAAGTCAGTCTTCATGTATTGTTTGGCCCAATGGAGCCGTTTCTGCTTGTGTGCAGTGGATAGAGGAGGTCGACAGGATGGCTTACGCAACAGCTGCAAACCTCTGAAGGACCCTGCATCTTGTTGTTTCGGGGACGTTGGAAGGCACCAGCAGCTTCAAAAACTTGTCTGCTGCTATGACAAGGCATTTTTGCAGCTGCTCTTTTAACATGACGTAATTGCCTGTTGGAAAGAGTTCTCAATTTTCCCTTATCAGTACGCACACGTGTGTGCTAGGAATCAGCTACATACTTCTTGATTGTGCGATGATCACGATGAAGTGTCTTGGCAATGTTGATTGTAGTCATGCCTTGAGCTAAGCACTCCACAATTTGTTGCTTCTCAGCAGCCGACACATCCTTTTTCTTTCCCATTTTGACTGAAAATGTAGGCTGCTTAATAATGTGGGACAGCCTTCTTAAGTAGGTTTGCCTTTAATTGGACACACCTGCCAAACTAATTAGCACAGGTGTCTGCAAATGCTTTCAGTGATATAAAGAGCCCTGACACACATCACCATCAATGAGTTTAACTGACAAACCAAAAAAATCTTACCTTATCACTCCTAAACACTTTTTGCATAATAATTTGGAACACAGTTTAGGTACAACGAAAAAGGGTTGCTTTTGATTGGATACCTGATTGCTTTTAGGGTATGTTCACACGTCTTATTTTGACACATATTTGCTCGCGTAAATACGCGCTAAAAAAGTCTCAAACAGTGTACAATATATTTAGAATTGATGTTAATGTGAAATATGCGCTGTCATCCACACGATGTGTATATCACAAGCGTATTTGCGCCTTGTATTACGGACGTAATAACCTTGTAAATTTAAGTGCCTTGTCAATTATTTAGGCATTTTTGGACATAAAATCCCCATAGGAAAGAATGGAGAGCGTATTTGCGACTACTTTGTGACACGTATTTAGAGGTGTTCACGCAGCGCAAATACGCTCTGGGGTCAAATAGAGTATAACTGTGTCAAGGTTTGACTGTCTAGGTTTTGTATCAATTTATTGGGAGGGGCTATACTAGATGATGACATTTTGCAGAAAAGGATCAAAATTATAAACTGATATCAAATTATTAACTGATCAAAATTATCCAATTATTATTTTTTTTTTACTTTTAATTTTTTTGGGGGAAACTAGGTGCGAACAGGCTGATTTAAATAATAATAATAATAATAATAATAATAACGATAATAATATCTTAAAACATAATAATATTAAATAGGGTGCTAATAGGTCATTTAAAAAAAGGGTGTTTATTGGCTGCTTTGATTTAATAAATACGCTTCAAAATACACGCCAAAACGCCTATAAATACTCGTCAAATACGCGTCAAATACACGCAAATGAAATAGTTTTACGGTGCGTATTTGTAGGCAAATTTGGTTTGGGAAAATAGGGGGACCCCACATTTTTAAAAATCTAAAAAGTATAAATTATTTTAAAAAAACATGTGGAGTCCTCCCATTTTCTATAACTAGCCAAGGTAAAACCGACAGCTTCTGCCTGATACTATGAGGATGGAAAGGTCCATGGATATAGACCACTTCCCAGCCAAAAAATGCAAGCCTTCAGTCACCCCAGAAGCGGACCATGACATTAGATGGTCCGCTATCTGATGGTAACCTGTTTCTTTCTAGTACCCCCGGTGCATTGGGTACTGGGGTAATTGTGACCTAGGGTTAGTGTCAGCCTTGTGATGACAAAAAACGCCTCTGGCTGACATCAAGCTCAAGTGATAGTAATGGAGAGGTGTCTGTCAGACACCTCCATTACTATCACTGGAAAAAAATGAGAAAAAAACCCAGAATCAACAGAAAAAAAAACCCATTTATTTAAATTAACACTCCCTGACACCAGCTCTCGTTGACCATTTTAGTAAATAAATAGAGACAATGCTGGTCCAACATAATCCAGCAAATCTGATGTAGTCCAAAAGGGAAAAAAAACCAGAAACCCTACAGATGGGGCACCACCCAGATTTCCCACATGTCACCCAGCACCTGGGAAAGCTGGGTGACATTGCCCACGGCAGGTACCAAGAAAAGTTGATTTGATATGTTTGCAATGATAGCATAGGGATTCACAAACAATGAGGACCCTTAACTGGGTTGCAAGCTTTCGATTCTTTTTTCAGGATGATTTTGTAATGTTGGGTCGGGATGGGTTGTCAGTATTTTGTGCTGTGCACTTGGAGGGTACTGTGCCACCCATCTGACTGAATACTATAGACTTTACTAATATGCTGTAAGCCAGCATAGTGCAGTAGCCATAACAATACAACTGGCATACTCTAGAAGCCTAGTTTATGTGCCAGTATAGCATTAAGCAGCCACCGCCCACATGATTAGTAGGTGGTCATTCATTAGTATTTTGCACCTGTGTTACCACTCCCTTATAGCATTGTGTATTCTATGCATCCTGCTAAAAACTGATTTTTAACTTTCTTTTGTATTGGTTAATCTGGGAAGCATCAGATGCTGAGTATTTAGTATAGCATTGTACACTTGTACACAGGCTGTCTGTTTTAAGCCAGCATGGTGTACTACACATATTCTGTGTGGAAATAATGGGTGATATGTATGAAATTTGGCATTGACACGCCAAATTTCATACGCCTAACATTAGTCTAGAATGCACTTGATTTATGAACCCGCTCTACAGCAGGTCATAAATCAGATGCATTCTAGTACTCAGCCAACAAGTCTGGCTCAGGTAAACCACTTTGAAAGTGGTATATCTGTTCCGGCTGTAATGCGCCCAGAACTGCTGTAGCAAAGCTACAGATACACAGCTTCCCTACGGTTCTAGTGTGCCCCGTCTCCCGCTATGTAATGCGCCCGGGGGTGGCGTGCGGGAGATTTAAAAATGTATGAATGGGGCTGAAAAGCCGCCAGATTATTTGGCGCAGCCCATTTATACATTCATACATTCACCTGAAATGTGTAATACAAAGCAATAGTGTTGTACTTTAGATTCGGGTAGGGCCGCTTCTGCCAAATCCAAATTTTGTTGGTGATGGCAGGAAAATCGTGCAATCACCATCCTTTTTCCAGCTAGGAAAAAGTAAGTGTATGTGATCAATGAATGATGCGCGTCTTTTTTTTCTGTCTGTAAAAAGGGTGGTGATTGGTTGCTGGCAAAATGTGAATGTACCTTAATCCAGAGTGGAATGGTAGGTGTGTGATTGTCTGTTTATAAGTATTTTGCACCTTTGTAAGCTATCCCATATAGCACTGTGGCTTCTTAGTATCCTGTTAGGAAATGATGTTTTACCTGTCATCAAATTGGTAAATTTATCTTTTTTTTTCTTTAAATTAATGTAAATTAAATCCCAGATGTTTGTGATTTGTTTTATATTTTAAACTATTCTCTCTACATCTATAACCCTATAAGTTAGTTACGCATTATATAACATCCATTGTTTGTGTATGCTTTTTGCTCTCTATGGAGGGCCTATGGTGCAATAATGTGATGGCTCATTAATTTAAATAGGCCTTGTTCAATGTAGCATAAACACGTAATGCAAGTAAATATTTAGAGTATCAAATTGAACAAGTTACATTGTATTCATTGCTTTCTTTTATACATTTGTATGTAAATATTAGCAATATAAGGCCATGTTCACATCTGTGTTCTGAATTAGCTTTTTTTTCATATCATAGGAAGGAATTCAAGCTGTAATGTTTTCATTAAATGGCGGACAGCAACAGCACCCAACCGATCCTATAGAGTTAGTGATGCATACTGCTCCTTTTTTTCTTAAAATGTAATGAAATCTGGACTGGAGCCTTTAATACAGTTGTAAACAGAGCTTTTGCTAGAATTAATGAAATAAAATATAATACATTTAGGTACAGTAAGGTCTAGAAGTGGCACATATTGTACTTCCAATGCATTTCATTGTCACCTCACTGTGATGATTAGCTTATCGTACAAAAGAATGTAAACCAAGTTCCATTTTAGCAGAGAAAGTGAAATACTGAAATTAATGAAGGCATTTGTCTAAATGAGGTCTCTGCTTTTGTAATGAGATTTTTACCTTTTCCACCATGAGCCAGAATCACAATTTTTCAGAGCAAATTGCAGACTGTGATGATTGTGCGATAAGTCTAGACAATGCAGATATGAACAGAAAGAGGCTAAATAAACATGAAGGAATTGCCTTTACAAACCCAGTAAAATAATAATAAAATTTCTATGATATACATATTTGGGGCGACATGTATGAATTCGAATGTGTACTTTTTTTTTACTTGGCGCCGACACCAGAGTTCTAAATAGATATAGAAGAGTGTAGAATACGACAGATTTTTGGCGCATTACATAGAGTTTAATGCGCCAAACAGTGTAGGGGCATAGAGTGTAATGCGCCAAACTTGGCGCACTAAACTCTATGTAATGCGGCAAAACTCTGTCGTATTCTACACTCTTCTACATCTATTTAGAACTGTGGTGTTGGCTTCAAGTAAAAAAAAATAGTACGCATTCGAATTCATACATGTCGCCCTCTTAATGTTTCAATGCTCGGATTATGAGATTCTGAGAGTGTAGAATACGACAGATTTTTGACGCATTACATAGAGCTTAATGCGCCAAGTTTGGCGCATTACACTCTATGTCCATTTAAGTTTGGCGCATAAAGCTCTATGTAATGCGCCAATAATCTTCATACTGTCGTATTCTACACTCTTCTATATCTATTTTGAACTGGAGTGTCAGCGCCAAGTAAAAAAAAAGTATGCATTCGAATTCATACATGTCGCCATTGATATTTTATATAAATGTTGCCAACATGGTTTTACTAAGGATAGAAGTTACAAAGTGGTTTTGGCCTGCCTCTCATGGACACTTAGGGGGGCATATATGAAAAGTGGCATCACCTTGACAGTCATACTTCTCAGTAAGTTAGTGCAGCATTCATCAGTATGTATGAAAGTGTTTCACAGCACTTTATAGATGTGTGCCGTTGCAAAACACATTTATGTGCCAAAAAGTGAGTGATTGACTATGAAATAGATTATGAAATTGGTATGGATTGGAAACAACAGTCTTGCGCCATATTTTGACTTGACACATTCATAAATGTGGCGCATCATACAAATCTGGCCTGATATACCTCCTACAATTGGTGCACACAAAAGTGTTGCAGTACACACCAGATTTTGGCATAGGACAGTTAATACATCTGTCAGACAAGGTTACAAGTTTTTTTTTGCTCAAAGCATGCCACAAAAATGGCACAGTCCTGTTCATACATGCCATCTGTAGTCGATGAATTTAAGGACTAAAGTTTTAGAAAATATATTTTTCAACTGGATTGCAAACTTGATCAAGGACCATGCCCAGTGCTTAGATGGAACATGGTGACGCAGTGGTTAGCACTGTTGACTTACAGCATTAGGGTCCTGGATTCAAATCCCACCAGGGACACCATCTGCATGGAGTATATGTGTTTGTGTTGGTTTCCTCTAGGTATGCCAGTTTCCCCCACTCTCCAAAAAACATGTTGATAGGTTAATCTTGAATTTAGATTGTGAGTTCCATTTGGGACAGAGACCAATGAGAATAATAGCAATCTCTGTACAGTGCTGTAGAATATAACATTCTATTCAGCTGCACAGTTAAAAGGATTGGAGATCTTTGAATTAGAAAATACACTTTACGTTTTATAATGGTTAATATGAGTAAAAAAAAGTTATAGTAAGCAACCGCCATTCCTTCTTTCATTTTCAGACTGGTCCTCAGTTTCCAGTGTGCTAATTTCTCAAGTGAGAGTATCCCTCCAGTCTAAAGCTTGTGCGAGCTGCCCTCCTTGGATGCTCCCCCTCTCTTGCTTTGACATGACATGTATAAACTTTTCCCTTTGCTTGCTGCTATTTCAAACACTGTAAAAAGGTAAGATTTGAGCAGAGAGTTGCCAGGAGCATGAATTGTACACACTTTGATGGATTTGCGTGAGAATATGCAGCACCAGCAGCTAAGTGAAAAGCTTACAGAAACTGCAGAGCAGCAAAATAGTAAGAAATCTTTAAATAAAACTATGTAGAAAATTGCTTGCATTTGCCTTTAAGAAGCTTTTAAGTAGCAAATGAGGTATGGCCCTTAGTTGAATTTCAGCTGTTACAGTCTCTTAGGCATTACAGTCTTCTGATCTTGCCTCCTTCTTTTATGTCACTCCATCTGCTCCATTCTCTACTTGTCCACGACAGCTCTCTTATTTGCATCCCTCACCAGAGTCTCAACAGTCTGTCTCATTGTCATCCCCAACCTTGGTATCCAAAGGCTGCCCTGTGACACCCTGGGAAACATTTAGCACCCTACCTCTATTTGTAGCTCAGCAGGAAAAACTTTATCACCAGAGCTTGTTTGGCAAGTTAGCTCCACATATCAACTCAAAGCAACTTGTCAGCATAACTTCTCTCCTTTTCAACAGTTTCTTATGATAAGTGCAAGTTACTTGTATTATTTAGTTCAGATGAAGGGGTTTTCCCATCTCAGATATTTATAGCAAATCAATAGGATATAGCATAAATGTTTGATAGGTGTATTTCCATCTCTTGAAGCCACATCTACAGCTCTGGAAAAAAGAGACCACTGCACAGTTTTCTAAAAATCAGCATCTCTACATGTCTGACAGCCATTCCATTCCAGTGTCTTTTTGAATTCCAACCAGATTTTCCACCTCATTTACTTAATGGGGTTTCCTGTTTAAAGGTGTCACCTAAAACCAAATCTTATCTAATTAAGTAAAGTAAAAAAACACTGCTGGGCCCTTCAAAATTTCCTTTTTGCAATAGGACAACCCTGGTTTGGCAAAAACAATTTCTGGGGAATGGGCCCAAAAAGGAAATTTTTGAATAAAAAAATTTAATTTTTTTTTTTTTACCTCCCAAAGGGGATTTTGAAAAAAAAAAAAAATCTTCCTGTCTTAAAACATTAGTCTTTTTTGTTTCTAAATAAATATAAAACTGGGTTTTCTTTGCATTTTTTTGGGGGTCTGACAGCGCTGTTTTCTTTTTTATTTTTTTGAAGATTTCTTTTTTTATGAAAATAAATAAAACATGTTTGTTTTAAAATTTTTGGAGCCCAATGTTGTCCGGAGTTTATATAAAAAAAATAACAATGAAACTTTTTTCTCAAAATACCACTGAAGAAAAAAATAAAGGAAAAACTAAAATTTTTGCAGTGGTCTCAATTTATTTTTCAGAGCTGTATCTTTAAAAGTTGGGGCCCACAAATTTTTTTTTGCATTTTTTGGCCCAAAACTCTTGATTCGGGTGAAAGATTTTAAGGGGCTCATTCTCATGAAAGGGACAGGTTCCAGAGGTTGGACCCAAACCTATGAGACAATTACGGCATCTCCTATCAATATGTCATAAATGCCTGAGATGGAAAAACCCCTTCAAGCCCAGTTCTTAGTTACAGCGTGTACAACAGCACTATTTAAATTCCAAATAAAAGACATCTTGTTATGTGACAACTATTTACAGTTCATCAACAACATGATAAGTGTGTGAAATGGTCCGGCATGGAGGGCAGCGGAGAAGACGAGAGGGGTCGTAGTAATTGCCATCACATACCATTGTCACGGCAGCTTCAACTTCAATCATACTTCTCATGCCCCGTTCCGGGACCAAAACATTAAAATGTGGGCGGGGGCTGCACTTAGATGGGTGAATGGTGGTGGTGGCTGTTCCCTCCCTCGGGGCATACTCTGGTGTTAGTAGAACTCAGACTGCCTGGGATGGTCGGTAAGGTGCCCTTGATGTGCGGTGTAGATAAGCAGGCAGGAGTAAAAAACGGGCAACAAATCCCATCTCCTTTGGGGGTGTTTTCCAAGGGGTTTGCATTTGTGGACACTTTTTTTTGATGCAAATTTTTTGGGGAAAAGCCAATTTTTTTAAAAAAAAAAGCTTTAATTGGCTTTTTGCTTTTTTCCCCGCCCAAAACCCAAAAAAAAAAACCCTTTAAAAAAATTCCAAAAAATTTTTTTAACCCGGGTCCAAAAAAGGGGGCCAAAAAACCTTAAAAACCCCCCACCCTTTTCCCCTTTCAAATTCTTTTTTTAAAAACCCCCAAAAAGGCTGAATTTCAAAAAGTCTCGGGGCCCCCAGTTTGGCCCAACGGTTTCCCACGGGGGTTCCCCCGAAACCCCCTTAACGAAAAAGGAAACCACCCAAAATTTTAAAGAAAAACCCCTTTAAAAAGGGGGGTTACCCCGGACTTAAAAAATCCCCAAAAGGGGTGAAATCCCCGGAAAAAGGGCCCCCTTTCCTTAAAATTTAATTGGGGGGTTTGGAGCCGGGCCCAAAAGGGCGATACTTGGAATCACCCCAACTAATGGGTAAGGGGGGGTTGGGGGGAAAGGGAAGGGGGAAAATTTAAACCTTTTTTTCACCCGGAAAATCCCCCGGGGGCCCAAAATTCCAAAAAAACAGGCCCTGCCCTTCCCCTTTTTTCAAAAGGTTCCTCTTCTCAAAAGGGAAGGGGGGGTTAAAACCATTGGGAGCAGGGGGAAAATGGGGGGGGCCCGCTGGGGGGCCCTCACCTAACCCCCATTGGGGGGGGCCCACGTTTGGCCCCCCTTTTCCCCCCCAGGAAGAAGGGAACGGGAAAACCCTGGGCCCCCCTTTTTGGGCAAACCCCCTTTTTTTCCCCCAACTAAACCAAAAACTTAAACCAAAGCCCCCAAAAACCCGGGGTTTAAGGGGGGCAAAATTTACCCAAAAACCTAATTTTTCCCTTTTTTTAACCCCGGGCCCCGGAAAGGTTTTTGGAAAAATTTCCAAAACTGGGACCACCCCGCAGGGGAGGCCGGAAGCCCACACAGGGGAAGGGAACAAGTGGGCCCCGGGGGTTTATTCAACCAGGCCCCCGCCCCCCGGGGGGCCAAAGGGGGGGCGGGTAAGGGTTTGGGGGGCCCCGCGGCCGGGGAGAAAAAAACCCCCAGGAAAAAACTACCAGTCATCCTGACGTGCCGGGGACAAATGGCAAGGTAACATCCCAAGATTTGGTTGACCCTTCCCCCCTGGCCTTTTCGCTGGGGGGTAGGCGGAAAGAAGTAAAGCTTCCCCTGAATTTGGGGTTGCACAGGGTTTCCCAAAACCTGAAAAAAAATTGAAACTCCCCGGTCCGAGACCTTTGCGGGGGGAGCCCCGGGAAACCAAAAAACATGGAGGAAAAAAATTGCTCAGCCAGACGAGAGGCAGAGGGCAGCCCGGAAACCCGGGACGAAATGCGCCATTTTGGAAAAGCGTCCGTATTCACCCAAAAATGGTTTTTCCCAGAGATGGAGGAAGGCCCAGTTATGAAGCCCCATGAAATGTTGGTCCAGGGTTGAGGGGGAAATTTGGAAAAGGGTGGCTGAAGTAGGTTCCCGGTTTTGGTGACAGGCGTCTTTTTGGGGGCAAGGAGTCACAAGACGAAACAAAATTTCCTTAACATCCTTTTCCAGCTCTGGCCACCAAAAGAACCGGGATACAGGTAGAAGGTTCTTCGGGCGCGGGATGGCCAGCCCCCAAAATGAGCAATGCCCCCTTTTTTAAATATTGCGGGGGAGCAGGACGAAATTTAAAGTCCTTCCAGGAGGGCCCCTTCCCGGGGGTCCATTGAGGCCCCCCGGGGAGGGAAAACTTTTCTGGGGGGGATAATGTTTTCCCGGGAGAATTTAATTCCCCCAAAACTAGGGGGCCCGGGGGCCCACGGGAGAGGGCGTCACTCAAACCATTTCTTTTTTCCGGTGGCCGGGAAGTGGATCTAAAAAAATGGGGAACCGGGAAAAGAAGAGCGACCCCTACCCTGGTGGGGTTTAAAAGTCGCTGAGCCTCGGCAATATTGGGGGTTCTTGTGGTTGAGTAGTTTACGGATGGGAAAACGGGCCCCTCCACAGATAACGCCACCCCCTCCAAACCCCAATTTTTTTGGGAAATAAAAGTCCCGGTCGCCAACCGTGAAATTCCCCTGGGCCCCGATGAAAAACGTCTTGGAGAAGAAGCCGAAACGTTAAAAGTCTTACCCGGGGGCCCCTTTTTGGGTTAAAAAATTTCTCCGGCCCCCACGAGGGAGGCTTCCCCCTTTCCAGTGTAAAGGGGTTTTCCGGGGAACCCCGGACTCCCAAGGTTAGAGGCAGTAGAGAAGGCGGACTTGAGCTTCGAAACGGCCTCCGGCCTCGACCGGCCCGCGGGGGTGGAATTTGGGTTGTTTTTTGGTGAGGGCTACTATGGGGGCCCCCGCGTAGAGAAGTGGGGGGTGAAAATTTCGATTTGTAGTTCAAAAAGCCCAAGAATCGCTGGAAAAGCCCCAGCCCGACTGGGCGTGGCCCTGCAACACGGCAGACAGGGTTTTGGGTGGGGGCCCTCCGTAGGCCTTGGTAGAGTTTACGTACCCCAGGGAAAAGGGGAGGGGGAAAATTTTTATGGGAAGAGGGACCTTCCCCAGCTTTTGGGATACAGTGGTTTCTCCCGGAGACTTTTCAGTACCCTTTACCCAACATGGCTGCGGTGGGGGCTCGAGGTCGGAGAGAAAACCAGGATGTCCCTCAAGGGAGAACCATCACCAGGTGTGGAGGAGGTCCCCGAAGACGTCATTCACTAGCTCCCCAAAAACGGCGGGAGCATTGCACATTCCCAAGGGGGGGGGGGGTAACCAGGGAATCCAAAAGTGCCCCTCCCGGTGTTGAAGGGGCCCTCTTCCAAATTTTCCCCTTGCGGAAATTTGGACCAAATTGGGAGGCGCCCCCTCAGACAAACCCCGGAGAAAAACTTTGGGGCCCTGCAAGCGATCAAACAGTTCGGTGTCAGGGGGCAATTTGGGTAACGGGTTTTTTACCGTGATCTTTTTCAAGCCCCGGTAATCTATTCAGGGGGCCGCAAGTACCGTCCCTTCTTTTTTTCAAAGAAAAAGAACCCCGTGCCAGCGGGAGACGAGGACTTTTTGGATGAACCCCTTCCGGGGGATTCTCCTGGATGTACTCGGACATGGCTTGGGTCTCGGAAACCCAAAAGTGGGGAACCCGGCCCCGGGGAGGGGGCTGGGAACCCCCCCAGTAATTTGATTGGGGAAATCCCTTATGGGCGATTTCGGAGGGGAAAAACTCTCAAAATTTTCTCTCAGAGAACACATCGGGCTACTCCAGATATTCGGCGGCAGCCCGGGCAACGGCTTTCCCGAAGGGGGTTGCTTTAAGCAGGAAAGCAAAAGGGCGAGGGGCCACCAAAAAGCGCCCCCGCAATTGGGACAAACCAAAAGAATCACCTCTCCGAAAACCAGGGCAGGATAGGAGATGGAGCCGCAGCCAGGGAAAATCCCAGGGGAATTCCGACGAGGAGCGAGGGCACGTAGAAGGAAACCCTTTTTTTTTAAACACGCCCCACTGGAGGGGACATGGCTTTGGGGACAAACTTTGGGTGGTGTTTGCTAAGCAGCTCCCCGCCCGACGGATGAGATTACAAGCGGTTTTTTATTTCCCCCGGCGTACCACGGAAGCCAAAACGGCTTCACTAGGGAAATGGTGTTGAAAATTCCCGGGTTCCAAACCCCCGGGAATTGAAAAAATGATACCGTCTCTGACACGACCCGTGTACTGGCTTTAACAGGTGTGGGAGGGGAAAAGGGTTTCCACCTAGGGAAAGGGCCCCTCCCCCGAGATCCTGGGGGGAGTTTCCTGCAGGCTTGGGGGGCTTGGGGGCAAACCCCCCTCCGAAAAAGCTCTTTGGGGTCCCCAGTAGGGGCACAAGTTTTTTTTGTTCCCCACCCGGGCCAACTTTTGCTCAGAGAGGCGGCCCCAAACAACTTCATGGGCTCTCGGTGGGTGTTGGTGGTTGTGGCCACAGGCCCCGGAAAACCCGGGGCCCGGGGAAAGGAAAAACCCGGCCCAGGTTGGGGTACTGGCGCTCTTGCGAAGTCCTTCCCCCCGTTCAATTAAGCGTACATTTGGGTGGGGGGTGCCCACGGATCCCGGGGCACTTAGGGAAAAAGGGAGGTCTTAGCTGCCAAGAGTCCTTAAAAATCGGCTAGAGAGCCCTTTCTTGAAAGGGAGCACACAGAGCGGCCCCCGTTCCCCAAACAGTTAAAAGGGCCCAAAATAGGAACTGTACCGCATAGTCTCCTACAGGGGGGGGGGGGGGGGGGGAACCCCGGGCCCCCCGGCGTGGTTTAGGGGAGCTGTCTCAGCCGGGGGATGCACGGGCTGGGGTTTCCCCAACACACTGGGAACCACTAAGAACGACTGTAGATCCGCCGTCACTGGGGGCGTTTCTTCCCATAAAAGGGTAGCCCAAGCCCAAGGGCCCTTCCCCGGGGAGGAGGGTGACCCCGAAACCACCTTCGCACGTTCAGACAGGAAACTGAATCAACCAACAGGTCCACTGCATTGAGCATTTGGGGGATGAACCCCCTGCAGAGTTTCGGGTTCTCCGTCAATTTAGATGGGGGCTACAGCCCAACTTGGGCCCCCCCAGGGTCACAAAGGAAACCCAAGGGGGCCCGGAAAAACCCCTGGAGCTGGCGGAGGTTTCTGCTGCTGGGGCAGTGACGAGTTTTCTGCAACTGGGGATAGCTGGGTCAGTTTGCTGCGCCTGTTGACCCAGTTGCTGTGATGGCGGGAACAACGGTTCCCTCAGGCTGGTTAACGGGACCTTGGCGGGATTTCCCCCGGGTGAAACCAAATGTAACGGTCAGGAGGTGGATCCACGGGCCCCCGCAGGCCCAGGCGTAAACCCCCACCAGGGGGTGGGGAAACTAAATGGGTCCCGGTATTTTTACAGGGAATTTAAAGCGGGATGGTCTTGCTGCGGCGGGAGTCCCCCAGGTCACTACCACTGGGGGGCTTGCCTGCGGGGCGGCCAAGGGGCACGAGGTAAAAGGGTCGACAGGCAGGCTCGGGGGGGGACAGGCAGGGGGTCAGGACAAGGGGCTCTGGTTTTGTAGGGCGGGTGGGCAAGCAAAGGAGGGCAGGACAGGGGGGCTCTGATTCGTGGGGCGGTAAACGTGGGAAGAGGTCGGTACAAAAGGGAGACAAACTGGGAACATTTTAAGGGGAAAACTTTCACCCCGGGAGAATACAACAAGGGTCCGGCGAGGGCCGGCAGGAAAAGGGGCCGGGGCTAAATAGGAGCCCGTGCCCGGGAATGCCAATTACCGGCGCACGGGCCCCCTTTTAAAATTTAAATGCCGGGTTTCCCCCGCCCCCCTAGGGGGGGAGCTAAACCCCCGGGAGACGGAGACGACAGGAGGGGCGCAGCCGGGTAAGTGAAGCCGGGGGAGGCCCAGACATGAGGGACAAAGAACCCGACGTGTGGGGCGGGGGTTCCACGAAGGGAAAGGGGGACGGGCGCCCCCTGCGACCCCGGGGGCAGGGGGTCGCAGAGGCTTTCCCTGACAAAATTCCCCCCCCCTTGGTCTCCTAGGGCAAGGCCTCTTGCCTTTTGGCTTGTGCATACATTAAAAAATTTGTATACTTTATTTCAATACAATAAAAGTTCTACCCCAATTTTAGTTTTTGAAATTTAATTTAAAATTAAAAAAGATGTATCCATGTTACTCTCAGGTAACAGTCATTTTAAAGATAGTGCCCCTGGTGAATTTATGCTCCCAAAGATTTAAAATTTTATAAGGTAAAAACCCTTTTGGGAAAAAAGTAGCCAGTATTTTTTTTGGCTCTAAAATTACATTGGGGGAGATGTTCTACTTTTCTGTAAGTTAGGGGAATTTTCCCCGATGTAAAACCCTGGCGCATACAATTTATGCACAACCCTTTTTGGGGAATACATGTGGGCTCCCCATGGGGGCACATTTTTTAAAGTGTGTGGGGCACTTTCATAGATATTGATGAATACTTCGCTAATCTAATGAGAAGTGCAACTGTCTGATATGGGCCAGTTTTCATACAAGTTCCCCAAAGGGCAACATATATAAACGGGATTTTACCAGTTTTCTGGCATGATTTGAGTCAAAAAACAGTTGTAGCCCGTGTTTGACAGATGTATAAATAGTTGTACACCAAAATCTGTTTCATGCTCTGCCAAATCCAACACTTTTAAATGTGTCAATTTTACCCCACGAGGCGCGGGGGCAGGCAGCCCTCCGGCCCTATAGACATTCATTACTTGCAGCACGTAATCGCCTCAAGTAATTGAGGAGGAGTAATTGAGGAGGCGTAATCCATAGTTCTCTAATTATCGTAATTATGGAATGCATTTCCCCACGTATTAAACGCAGTACGCCGAGAAATATACCACGAAATGCACTCCAAAATAAGCCGTGTGAACATACCCTTAGTGCAGCATTTCTCAGTATACATGAAAGTGTTTTTCTTCACTTTATAAACGTGTGCCATTGTGAGACACATATATGAAGCAAAATGTGTCTAAGCCTCGCCACCAATTGAGGTGGATTAGTCTGACACTTTCAAACCACATTTTGGCGTGACACATTGGTAAATGTGGCGCGTCATGCAAATCTGGTGTGACATGCCCTGGTAAAATTGACACATTCAAAAGTGTTGGGTTTCATAGTTTCATAGTTTGTAAGGCCGAAAAAAGATGAGACGTCCATCCAGTTCAGCCTGTTGTGCTAAGGTGTTGATCCAGAGGAAGGGCAAAAAAAACCCCATGAGGTAGAAGCCAATTGTCCTCATTTAGGGAAAAATTCCTTCTCGACTCCAATCTGGCAATCGGAAAAATCCCTGGATCAATGACTCCTCTCCTGAATCCTAGGCACTATAACCTGTTATATTATTACGCTCCAGAAATGCATCCAAACCCTTTTTGAACTCCCGTCAGTTAATTCACCATGACAATTTCCTCTGGGAGCGAATTCCACAGTCTCACTGCTCTTACAGTAAAAGAATCCCTTTCTATGTTTATGTAGAAACTTTTTGTTCCTCAAGACGTAGAGGATCCCCCTTGTTCTAGATACAGCCCTGGGGTTTTAAATTTAAATCGGGGAAAGATCTCTATATTGACCTTTGATGTATTTAAAAAATTTTTATTATTCCCCCCCGAACCGCCTTTTCTCTAAACTAAATAAGCTAACCTTGCAATTTTTTCGGGGTATTTTGCCCCCACCCCCAGTCCTTTTTATTATTTTTTTTTGCCCGCCTTTGTACCTTTCAACTCTACTTTTTTTTCCTTCAGGGTGCCCAAAATTTTACAAAAATTTTCCCAAAGGTGATCAAACCTTTTTTTTGTATAAGGGGAGAAAAATTTTTCTCATCATGTGCCCCCTTTCCCCCTTTTTAAAAAGCATCCCTTTAAACCTATTTCCTTTGGCACTGCTGTCGACACTGGCTTTTCAAATTAATTTTACTATCCACCGGGTTTCCCCAATCCTTCTCCATGTCACTTTTTTACCCGGGCCAAAATTTCCCCTTTTTTTTTAAACATGTAGTAAATTAAATTTGGATTTTTCCCCCCATGTGCAAACCCTTCATTTATCGGTGTTAAACCCCCTCACCCAAATTTTCCCTCCCCAAAGCCCTCCAACTTACCCCTTTCCCTTTTGTAATAACACTTTTCCTCAAATTGGGGTTTTTTATTATTTTTTACAGACTTAGTATCGTCTGAAAAGGGATCATTTTTCTACTGTGGAAATTTCCCTTTTAAGGGATCTTTTAATAAAAATTTTTGAAAAGGGAAAAGGGCCCCCAATTTACTAAAACCCCGTGGAAACCCCAACTAGTAACAGCGATCCGGCTGATAGGGTACCTTTTTTTACTACCCTTTGTTTTTCCTTTTTAGTGACCGGGTTACAAACCCACTTGCCACATTTTCCCCCATCCAAGCATTCTCTTTTTTACTTACCAATTTTTTAAATTTTGGCACTGTTTAAAAATGCTTTAGAAAAATCTAATATATGACATCCCCCCCCTCACCCCAAACCAGTCAAACACTGATTTCCCCTCATAAAAACTGGGGTTTAGTCGGACGGGAAACCAAATCCTTCAAAAACCCTTGCGGGAAGGGCGTTAACTTTTAAATTTTCAGTGAGAAACTCCGGGAAAAGCATCTCTGAAAACCTTCAACTTTTTAACCTATAACAAGGTAAAAACTTCCCCGCCTTTTATTTTTCCTTTGGATCACTTTTTGCCCTTTTTGAATTTTTCCCCCCCAAACATTTTTTTATGCCCCCAAATTTTCCTTTTGGGGGGACATACCCCTTTTAATTACACCCATAAATATTTAAAAATGGGGCCATTTTTTAAATCATTTAAACCCCCTCTTAGCCACGTGGGTTATCCCAAATCGGGACCGGGGGTTTGGGTCTTTTTTAATTTTCTTAAGACGGACTGCACTTTTTTCCGGGGGTTAAGACAAAAACTTTAATTTGGGATTTCCTCTTTCCCTCTTTCAACAGGAATTTTTCTCCCCCTCTTTTAAATACAGGGGAGAAAAAATTTTTTAAAAAAGGGTTTGCTTTTTTCTCTCGCTCTCTCCCTTGTCTCCCCTCGTTTTTTTCAAAGGGCCAAAAATTTTTTTTTTAATCTTTTTACTATTTATATATTAAAAAATTTTTTGGGGGTTTAATTTTTTCCCTTTCATACGATACCCCTTTCCCCCGTCTCCATTTTTGTTTCCCTTTATCTTTTTTTTTAAACACACTTTATTTTTTTCCTTATAGCTTCTTAGGCCTTTCCAACCCTCCTTTTTTAGTACAAACACTTTTTTTTTGGTTTTTTTATTGCCTCTTTTACATCCCTTTGACCCAAACTTTTGGTTTTTTCCTTTTTTCTAATTTTTTTATTACCCAAAAGGGAAATTGTACCCCCTCACAGGGTAGCCTAGGATTTTTTTAAAAAATTTTCCCCTTTTTTTAAATTTGGGTTCTTCCATTTTTAAAAACACTTTGGGTCCCATCAAAAAGGGTTTTAAGGGGCCCCCTAAGTAGAATAAAATTACCCTTTCCCCTAAAATTCATGTTTTTTGGGGGCCCTTTGAAAAAAAACTCTATTTAAAGATAAAGGGAAATTTATTATTTTAGGGTCCTTTTTCCTGGGTGCCCCCCCAAAACCTGAACCTTTGTTACCCCTGCATTCTATTACCCAATTTAATTTCCTAAAAGGGCCCTTTCCTCTAGTGGGTTTTTTTGCCCCCTTTTGGCAAAGGAAAATTAAAAATTAGTTATTAAAAAAAAAACCTTTTTTCCTTTTTTGAGAGCAAAACAGGTTTCAGTTTCCCCAAAATTTAGGGCCCTGTATATTTAAAAAAGTCGCCCATAATAATAACCCATTCTAAATTCCGCCTCATCTATTTGCCTGAGGATCTTCCATGGGTTTTTGTTTTATTTTGGGGGCCTATAGCAGACCCCTATTAGTATTATAATTTTTATTGTTTTCCCCCTTTTATATTTTTCCCATAATGATTCCACTTGTTTTATTACCTGTACCTATATCTTCCCGCAGTGTTGCTTCAGACAATTTTACATGAGACAGACACCTCCCCCCCCTTTTCCCCCTTTACGATCCCTTCTAAAAAAACTGTTTCCCTGTAAAATTAACCGCCCAGTCGAGCTCTTTTTCCAGCCATGTTTCAGTTTTCCCCACTAGGGCATATTTTTCCCTTTAGCTATAATTTAAATTTTAGTTCATTTTATTTTTTTTGGTCAGACTCCCCCCCATTGGCGGCTGCCCTTTAAAAAGATTTTTTAGTTTTTTTTTTCCCCCCTTTTCCCGTTTTTTAAAAATTGCTACACCGGGCCCCCTCCCTCCACCCCCGATTTATTACTAATTCCCCGCTTCACTCTTCAATATCTTCACCTGTAAAGTGGAATTTTCCCCCCCCCCCCCAGTCCCCTTTGTTTTTAAAAAATTCCTCCCACTTCCCTTCCAATTTGTCCCCCAATACAGCTTTCCCCCCTCCCCATTTTGGTGCACCCGCCCTAGGGCCGAGTCTTTTACCAAGGGCAAAATTTAGCCCCCGTTCTCCAAAAAAACCCAAAAACCCTCTTTCCTACACCCAATTTTTGGGGCCACTTATTTTCCCCCTTTTAATCTCCCTCTGCCCTCGGGGGGAGGCCCGTGGGAAAAGGTAATATTTCCGAAAATATTAAACCCTGGAGTTTCCCTTTAAATTGACTTTTTGGTTTTAAATCCCCCCGAAAAAACCTTTTTTAAGGGGCACTCCCCCAAACCCCTAACTTTGTCATTGGTGCCAATGTTGGGCCTGACAGCTGATTCTCACCACCCCCAAACCCCCAAACTTCAAAACCCCATCTGCGGGTATGTCGAACCCCCGGGCCCCCCGGTTTAAAAAACATACTGTTTTACGATCCCTCCCTTTTTGGGGAGATTGCCCCCCGTCTGTTCCAAGGGATTCACCCCGATTTTTGGGGTAAAAACTATTCCTATATGCTTTAAACAGGGGTACGACGTTTTTGGGCTCAAAACTTTTCCAAAAAACTGGGAAAAATCATTTTTATAGGGCGCCCTTTGGGGCTTTTAAAACCGGCCCATACTAGATAGGTTTGCGAACAATTTGTTAAAATCTATGAATTCCTCACAAGCATTTTTTTTAAATTTTCCCCCTTTTTGAAAACATTTTTGGGCCCAAAAAATTTGTGCATAAATGTGTATTCCCCCAAAAATTTTTCTCCGCCCCGCCACTTTTAAATTGGGGACGGATTGTTAAAGAAAGTTTTGCAACACACTTTTATCAGCCCACATTCATAAATGTTTGCACGCCCTATGAAACCCTTTCAAAAAAAACCTCCCCATGGGGTTTGGCGCCTTTCAAGAGTTTTTAGGGCCCGGGTTTGGAGCATGCACCAACGTTTCAGTTACCACTTCAAAATTTTAAAGGGCCCGGTGTTTATAAAATTGTTTTCATTTTTTTGATATATATGGGGAGTTTTTTTATAACCCACCTATTAAAAGTATATTTTTTTAGTGAGTGGTGGGGGTGACACTTCTTTTTTTTTGCAAATTTTATTTCTACTATTTTAAAGTTTTAAATTTTTTATTTTTTATTTGTGATTCAATAAAGATTCTTTTTAATTGAACACAGGGTTTTTAGTTGTTGGTTTTTTTGGGTAGTTTTGATGGGAAACCCCCTTTCCCCCTTAGTTTTTCTTTTGATTATTGGCCCAAAAATTAAAAATAATTTTTGTATAGCTACAGACCTTTTTTTATCCCCTCATGATAGGCCCGGGAAACACTGGTTTAAACCCACAACCTTCTTTTTACTACGCCCGGGGGAAGGGCCCTTTAAAAATGCCCTTTCCCCCGAAATTTAAATGAAACCAAGAAAACAGGGCTGAGGTTAAAAAAGAATCAGTGTGGAGACAACCCCTTTTTAACCTCTGAAAAAAAACACTTAGTCCCAAAAATTTTTTTTTGGGTTTTAAAAACTAAATCTGCTAACTGCCTAGGGTTCCCCCCCGTTTTTCATCACTTTTGTCACATAACTTTTAAATATGCTGAAAATCATTTTTTTCTGGGGAAAGAAATTGGAAACAAAAACAACAGCAGCAAACGGTTATCAATATTAATATATAGTACTAATTTGTCTGCCATTCAAACAAAATACACCCACATATATAATAATGAATAGCATTGACAGCTAACAATTTAATAGGAAAAAATATTCATTATTCCAGAGAAAAGTATAGTACAGGATGTTGCAGAGAACAACAAACACAGCATAACATTATGGCTCATCTCTATTACCGGCAGAACATAACAACCGTTCTTGCAGTTTGTGAGAAAATGTTACACAAGCACATTCAGCCCACACAACATTGTTTAGAGAATGAAGCAGCGGATTTTACGCTCACATTGGTTAACTTTTTAAATGCAAAAGGTTATTGTCAAAGTCAACAAGCAAGAAACTTTCAATTTTTGAATTACGAATACGTCAAGAGGCTACACAAGGACATAATGACTGGATTGGCTGTCATTTCTATAATGTATCATAGACAACTGATGAGCAGGTCAAAGTCAGAAATAAAATAGAAAACCACATATTAAACCTGCCACCTCCTTTTAATGGTTCTTGTACATTACTACAATATTACAATACTACAATCTGAACGAAGCCGACAAGGGCACCATAGCAACCTACCATGCCAGCAGGCTGCACCATTATTGATGAGCCTTTTAGGAAATGGTCAGTGGTGAATTTTACCTTCTAATACTGAAATTATCACTTGGGCAATTTTTTTTTTTTAATGCTGGAGCTTCTTTCCTTTTAGACTGACCCTGAGTAATATTAACCTACAACTAATGCTGACAACAAATCACAGAAAGAGAAAAAGAGAAGTGTTGCTCAAAAGACCACAATTTGCATACCCAAAGAATATAATGTGGCATCACACAAAAGTATGTACACCTTAATAACATTTTAATTACTGTATATATATTTGAGGATAGGCCGAACTGGATATAAGCCGAGACACCTAATTTTGCCACTGAGAAAACTTATTGACTTCAGTATAAGTCTATGTTGAAAATGCAGCGGCTACTGGTAAATTTACACTACTCACATGATAGGATTACACTGAACACTGGTCATTTAAATAGATACTACCTACACACAATATATATATATATATATATATATATATATATATATACATATATATATATATATAAATATAAATATGCAGGTATATGTCCCCCATAGGTAGGTATAGGCAGGTATATGTCCCCGATAGGCAGGTATAGGCAGGTATACGTCCCCAATAGACAGGTGTAGGCAGGTATATGTCCCCCATAGACAGGTACAGGCAAGTATATGTCCCCCATAGCAGGTATAGGCAAGTATACGCAGGTATAGGCAAGTATACGCAGGTATAGGCAGTTTAGTGTCCCCCATAGGCAGGTATAGGCAAGTATAGGCAGGTATGGGCAGTTTAGTGTCCCCCATAGGCAGGTATAGGCAAGTATAGGCAGTTTAGTGTCCCCCATAGGCAGGTATATGTTCACCATAGGCAGGTATAGGCAGTTATAGGCAGGTATATGTCCTCCCCATAGGCATGTGTAGGCAGCTATAGCCAGGTATACGTCCCCCATAGGCAGGTATAGGCAGGTTTAGCAGGGTTTGTTTAAAAAATAAAAGTACTTACCTTTTCCCGCTGTGCCGTTGCGGCTCTCCGGGTGCTCCGTCTTCTGGCACAGGCGGCGTGATGTCATCAGGCCGCACAGGCAGCATGCTGACACAGCACGCTGCCTGTGCTGGACACTCCAGAGGAGGCCACAAGTCTGCTTGCAGCCTTTTCCGGAGTCCTATTGTGGAGCAGGGAGAGCTCGTAAACAACTACCTTATCTTTAAACATGTAGGCAAAGGTAAATAAAGACTATTACCAAATACATTGCTGTTTTGATTTAGCTTCCCTTCAAAGTTAGAGCAATTCTTATCTCTAGTCACTGAGCACCTCTCCCTGCTCTAGCAGCCCTGCCCAGATGGTGAAGTCACTCTCTGCTTAGTCTTATCAGAAGCACAGGAGTTGTTTATATTTTTTGCTGACAAACTTTAAGTCCTCGTTCACACGGCTGATTTGGGGACGGATTTTAGCCGTATTGCGCGCCGTATTGCGCTCCAATATGGCTGAAATCCCTGTCATTACGGTAATCCACAGTTCTCATAGAGAACTATGGATTCTGTCTCCTCTGAAAGTGCCATGCACATTACCCGGCGGGATACGCGCCGTGGATAATGGATGTCTATGGGGCCAGCGAGCTGCCGCCCCTCCCCCTGCCCCGCCCCCGCTGCATGGAAGCCGGCGTAATTGCGGGCGAAATCCATCCCTGCAATTACGCTGGCAATAAGCCGTGTGAACGTCGCATAACCCTTAAGTGCTCTACAGGATCTGAAAAAAAAGCCTAAAGATATATTCTTATATGGTGTTTTTACTGGATGACCTGAATCTGTGCCGGCAGCAAAGAACAAAGAGCGTGTCATACAGTTCACCTCTATGCAATGTTACACATGACAGGGATTCTCATGCCATTTTATCTTCTCAACTTATGAGGTCAGCAGAAGTCTCTGTGTTATATCTGTCTTGTTGTCTGTGTTTGTTTGATGTGGTTGCATGGTAACTGCTCAGAATCCTTGCTTGTTAGCTGATCTGGCTGTGCACCTGAGCTCCTTAGACCTCTATAAAGTTCAGCTGAAAATGTAGTATAGAAGTTGGATCTTGTCTAGTCCTACTGTGTTGGATTGTTCTGTGCTGTCTATTGTCAGTTTAGTTGTGTCAGGTTTAGTTATTAGTTCAGGGACACCTTTGAGGGAGAGGTAAGAGGGTTAAGTCAGAGATAGAGGTTTTAGTCTTGAGGTAATCAAAGAGCAAGCTTTTGAGGGATAGCATTACCTAAGAAGAGTTATTGCTATTACTATTCGGTTCCTGTAGTATACACTACAGGCAATCCCTGGGTTACGAACAGGATGGGGACTATAGGTTTGTTCTTAAGTTGAATTTGTATGTAAGTCAGAACAGGTATATTTATTAAATATAACTCCAGCACAAAAGGTGTTTTTTTTAGTTTTGGATAGTTTTTACATGTGTTTTGCTGTCTGTACTCCTGTTAAGTAGATTTCACCTCATTTTCACCTCATGTGCTGCTGTGGCATGCTGGAACATGTCATTCCACAGCCACTATCTGCTGTGGAACATGGAACTACAAGTGCCAGCATTCCCCCAAAAATTTTCTTTTGTAACTAGGGGACAGATGTAAGTCGAAACGGTGTAAGTCGAGGACTGCCTGTATTTGAATCTCCACCAAAAAGCGCACCTGTCTTTGTTCATCCATGGCCATTTACCAAATCATTAAGTGGTGAGCCTTTTATTTATATACTTACTATTGTCTTGGATGTGACTGCTGGTGCACTTCTTGTGTTGCTAATTGCCGTTTGGCATCCATCAGCTTCACTACATGGAAATCCAGAAAATCACTGAGCACATTTGCTTGGCTGTTCTTAGAACTTCTGCAGCGGGAATGGAAACAGCAAGGCATGCATAGACCGCTCTACATTCCCTAAGGGTGTCACAGGATCAGGCTAACCAGTGATAATGCCAGATGGGAATACCCCTTAAATTGGTGTAGTCCTATAGACATTGTTGTGTATTAGTTGATTGTTGTGTTCACATTTTATTTGTTCTGTTCTTTGCTTGTTCAGCCCTAGATATTAAGTAGAATAGAAAACTCAATTGTGAGCCAAAAATTTGAAAGAAATGTACATTTTTAAATAAGTTTAGAAAATTTCACATCCCATGGCCTTTGCCAGATAGGTCACATTGCATTTTATAATTCCACTGTTACTGATAGCATAATGTATGTTTCTTTGCTGTACAATTTTATACAGTTTTAATACACTAAAATTGCTGTCATAACATTGTGAGTGTGCCATTTTCTCTTCTAATTACAGTCACTGCCAAAAGAAGGAAAACATTGGTATTGTAATGTTCCATCCATGCTGTCATCTATAATTGTGTGCATACCTGCTCTGACCTTTATGTTGTTCCCAGCATTATTTGACTGGTCATTTTTGTTCTGCGTTTAGAATCCTAACCTAAGGGGAACATTCAACAAAATTTCTACCTAAATGAAATTCTTTTGAGCTTTATGCCACATGGAATCTAATGAAATAGCTATATATTTTTTTATTCTATTATTATCATAGCGAGGATGAACTTTTTAATTATTAGATTGTCTAACAGCATGGAACAAGCTTGGGAAATGTGTAAAAATTGAATTGCAATCCCTTTGTGAATTAATTGCAATTTATTTCCTTTTTGCCATATTCATGTAATAGAAAGAAATAAAAGACAATTGTAGCATCTATATTTTGTGTCCTTTATAGTTCTATGATATTAGAGCATGTCATAGGATTTTATGCAGATGAAGCTGTCAAAACCCACATGAGTTTTCCAGAGACATCACTGTTTCTCTGGCAAATTTGTTATGCATGGGGGCATTTTTTTTTGTCACTAACCACCCGGGCCCCTTTATTGGGACACCTGTCCAACTGCTCGTTAACACTTAATTTCTAATCAGCCAATCACATGGCGGCAAACTCAGTGCATTTAGGCATGTAGACATGGTCAAAAACAATCTCCTGCAGCTCAAACCGAGCATCAGTATGGGGAAGAAAGGTGATTTGAGTGCCTTTGAACGTTGGCCATGGTTGTTGGTGCCGAAGGGGTGGTCTGAGTATTTTCAGAAAATGCTGATCTCCTGGGATTTTTCACGCACAAGCATCTCTAGGGTTTACAGAGAATGGTCCGAAAAAGAAAAAACATCCCGTGAGCGGCAGTCCTTGGGCGGAAATGCCTTTTTTGATGCCAGAGGTCAAAGGAGAATGGGCCCGACTGGTTCGAGCGATAGAAAGGCAACAGTGACTCAAATAGCCACCCGTTACAAACCAAAGGGAGGCAGGAAGAGCTTTTCTGAACGCACAGTACGGCGAACTTTGAGGCAGATGGGGGTACAGCAGCAGAAGACCACACCGGGTGCCATCCTTTCAGCTAGAACAGGAAACTGAGGCTCCAATTTGCCCAAGCTCATCGAAAAATTTGGACAGTAGAAGATTGGAAAAACGTTTCCTGGTCTGATGAGTCTCGATTTTTGCTGCGACTTTGGATGGTAGGGTCAGAATTTGGAAGTCAACAACATGAAAGCATGGATCCATTTCCTGCCTTGTATCAAAAGGGTTTAGGCTGGTGGTGGTGGTGTCATGGTGTGGGGAATATTTTCTTGGCACTCTTTGGGCCCCTTGGTACCAATTGAGATCGTTTGCAACAACCTTGTGGAATCTATGCCACGAAGAATTGTGGCAGTTCTGAAGGCAAAAGGGGGTCCAACCCGTTACTAGCATGGTGTACCTAATAAAGTGGCCGGTGAGTGTATAAGTAGCTGCTCATGTGAGTTCACCCTAAAGGATTTGTCCAAACACAAAATAAAAATAAAAAAGATCATCCAATTGGAGAAAACAGAGAAAAACTGCACTCGACTCAGTTTTGGTGCAGTTTAATCTGCGCTCCAATTAAACTGCCTTTATTAACAGTAAGCTTCTTTCAGTTGTCTAAATGGTTCAGTAAGGCTATGTTCACACGGCTTAATTGCGGGACGTATTTCGCCCCGCAATTACGCCGTGTGTACTAGGGCAGGGTGGGGAGGGGCCGGCAGCTCGCCGGCCCTATAGACGTGTATAAACATGGTCTACTCTCGTCTAATCCGCTATCTCTCTTCTAACTCTCTTCTTGACCCGCTGCAATCAGGTTTCCGCACCCTACACTCCACGGAAACTGCCTTAGTTAAAGTCTCAAATGACCTCCGAACAGCAAAATCTCAGGGTAACTACTCCTTGCTGCTTCTCTTGGATCTCTCTGCAGCGTTTGACATTGTTGATCACCACCTTCTCCTCAGCATGCTCAATGCCATTGGCCTCCAGGACACCGCTCTCGCTTGGTTCTCAACTTACCGTCTGATCGCTCCTTCAGTTTCTCTTTTTTCGGATCTACCTCCTCTTCTCTAGCTCTTGATGTTGGAGTTCCTCAGGGATCAGTTCTAGGTCCTCTCCTCTTTTCATTGTACACAGCCCCGATTGGACAAACCATCAGCAGATTTGGCTATCCAATTATACACCTCCTCCCGTGACATCAGTCCTACTCTCCTACAAAATACCAGTGACTGTCTGTCCACTGTCTCTGACATCATGTCCTCTCTCCATCTGAAACTAAACCTTACTAAAACTGAACTTCTTGTCTTTCCGCCATCTAGTAACCAACCCCCCCCCCCCCCCTGCTATTTCTGTTTCTGTATGTGGTACCACCATTTCTCCACGACAGCGGGCCCACTGTCTGGGGGTTATATTAGATACTGATCTGACCTCACCCCATATATCCAATCCCTTTCCTGCTCCTGTCACCTGCACCTCAAGAACATCTCCAGAATCCGTCCATTTCTCACTGTGAAACAAATCAATCTCTCATTGTGGCCCTTATTCTTTCTCGTCTTGACTACTGTAACTCCTTGCTAATCGGTCTCCTCCTCTGCAAACTCTCCCCTCTTCAATCTGTCCTGAATGCAGCAGCAAGGCTCATCTTTCTCTCTAGCCGCTATACTAATGCCTCTACCCTGTGTCAGTCACTGCACTGGTTGCCCATTCAGTACAGGATACAGTATAAACTCAGCACTCTCACCCATAAAGCTCTCCACAACGCTACACCCCCCTACATCACCTCCCTCGTCTCTGTCTACCACTCGACCCGCTCTCTCCGCTCTGCTGCTGATATCAGGTTACACTCATCAATCATCCGAGCCTCCCATGCCCGTCTCCAAGATTTCACATGTGCGGCACCAGTTCTCTGGAATATGCTACCGCGGGCGATCAGGCACATTCACAACCCTCATAGTTTTAAGAGGGCCCTGAGAACACATCTTCTCAGTCTGGCCTACCAAGATCCCTAACTGCTATCACACACATTTGTCACTCCCTAACCTAGGGCACTCACAGGCACTTATCTGTATATAGATGTACTGTCAGGGTGGCAGGTTCATCCATTTTTCATGTAAACCACCCCCTATTTATGAAACATGGCTGGACCATTGTAAACTTGGCACTTCTCACCGTTTGTTTCACCCATACACCCTCATAGATTGAAAGCTCTCACGAGCAGGGCCCTCACACCTTGTGTCTCATCTGTAAGCACTTTTAATGTGTAATGTCTGTACGTTTACCCTTGAATTTTTAAAGTGCTGTTGGCGCTTTATAAATAAAGATTATTATTATCCACGGCGCGGATACACCGTGAATAATTGACATGTCACTTCTCTCCCCGCTCGACGTATTGTGCGAGCGGGGAGAGGAGCTGTAATCCATAGTTCTCTATGAGAACTGAGGATTACCGTAATGACTTGGACGTATTTCAGCCGTAATTCGCGCAGTACGGTGAGAAATACGGGTTGAAATACGTCCCAGAATAAGCCGTGTGAACATAGCCTAAGGTGTTTCAAGTAAGTAATCAATGACTGTGTTTGAAGTCTTGTGGATTACACACACACTTATTGACTACTCACTTTCCAAACCGTTTAAATAAGTGAAAAAAAGCCTGCTGGTAATAAAGGCAGTTTAATTGGAGAGCAGTTAAAACTGCACCAAAACTGCGCTGTGTGAAAGCCCCCTTAACTCCTACGCCTAAAAAGTACCTGATGACCGGCAAATTTTGTTAGTTTTTGCCTCCTTGCGTTTCAACAGTCGTAACTTTTTTATTTTTTCAATAACACAGTTGTATGAGGCCTCGTTTTATGTGGGACAAGTTGTACTTTTTGGGGGAATAGTTTAAGTTCACTTATGAATTATTGCAGAACTTCTTTTCAATTTTTTTTTAATTTTTTTTACACCATTCGCATTTCACACTTAATAACTTTTTAGATTAATTCTACAGGTTAATATGGTCATGTGGATACCTAATATGTGTAGGTTTTTTTTTGTGTGTGTAATGTATGCACAATTATTTTTTATTAAATATTATTTTATTATTTATTTATTTTATTCAACTTTTTCTGCACTTTATGGTTTTTACTTTTTTTTTAAAATCCCATAAAGGGATAACTGTTTTACATTTTTTTTACACTTAGTAATATATTAGCATATTCAAAAGTCGGCGGGCGATCGTTAAGGGGTTAATCCACCATCAATCTGCACCGATCCTGCATAGAAGCTCCAGCAGTTGCTCCAGTCTTTTTGGCTAACATTCGACTAACCAGTGGCCTTAGCAGTTTTTGCCGTACAATAAGCATCATGGTTCCGGGTACTGAGTGGTGATACTAATATTACAGCACACAATACTGGGGTCAATAATTGGCTACAGCCGTCACGTGCCAACAGCTTGCAAAAAAAGACTGTAGCAACTGTCAAAGCTTCTATCTTGGATTGGCAGTAAATTAAAATAAGTACTTTTTTTTATATTTTATCCAGTTGGATGCTATTCTTCATCTTTTTTTAAAGAGATTGTCTACTTTGTAATGTTTATACTTATTATGTATATAATATGAAATAATGCAATTTTCTAATATAAATGTATTACAAATTCTGCTCCTGTAAGGCACAGTCTGATGGATGGTTGGATGCAAAAGGCAAATATTGCTGTTCTTGCCGCAATCCTATTGCTTCTATCCTTGCTATCAGAATGAATGGATAGAGGTTGCAAAATTAATTGAGTCCATAGAAAATATTTACAGGTTTGCTATGCTACCTCTACTGATGGCTGTAGGAAGATAACACTTTATGCTTTAAAATGTTAAAAATGGAGCCCCCACCACTATATTATCAAAATGAATTGGCTGATAATGTTTGACCTAAAAGGAACACAGTGTAAGAGTGATGTTCTGAGATTAGGAAGAAATGTAAAAATCCTTAAAATTATAAAGGTTTATTCTAAATAGTGGTGTAACTGAAATTCATAGGGCCCCATCACCTAATGTCAATAAAATAAAATAGCAGCATAGGAACTAATATAAGTAATACCAATATATTTTATGGAACCCGAATAGTAAAGCTGGAGTGTAATTTACCAGGGTCGCAGAGGAAAGGATGGGAGTGTTAGATCGGTGGCTCGGTGGCTAGGCACCCAATGCTCTCTTGCTCCCCTTGGCACAGTTACAGTGAAGAGAGAGTCTGTGGCAGAGTAGGTGGCGTACCTCCTTATTTCCCCTGGGACACTCTGGGGTGTTCCTCAACTGCCAGCGGTGATGGGTGTGGTGGCCATGGTGTAAGATGCAGATAAATAGGCAGTAGACCGCAGTTGAGGTTAAGGCATAGACAAATATTTTACCCCAAATTAGATTTTATACATTAGAGGCAGTTTCGTTCACAAAACGTCAGTTTTCACAAAACTTGAACATCCCTCAGCAACCGGAATAGCTTCTATAAAGGTCCCATAATATCCAGACTATGCAAGCAAGGAATAATTTTCTAACTGGAAATCTAACTGGAGTAATCTCTTCTATACTATATAGGTTTTGGACCAAGCAAGAAGCATATACTGAACCCCAAGAACCGTGAGGCCTACAGGGATCTGAATTACCTTACAAACAGGCTGTGTCCTTTGACTATAGGAAATGTTCTCCTTTCTGTTTTTAACCCCTTACCGACTTTGGATGTATGAGTACGTCCTAATGCTGGTAAGGGGTTTTGTAGCGGGATCATACACAACATTACAGCAGTGACTTTGAGGGAATGTTCAGATGGGTTGTGCCTGCTGTGGGTTTTCCATAACAAACATGTAGGATAAAATCTGCCCACAAAAATCCACATCAATTGGTCATCGTCACGGATTTTTTATGGAATGAAATCTGTGACAAAATCCATTTGGATCTTTGTCTGTGGGATTGCTATTTTCTGTGGGATCTGACTCATATGAACCAACCTTTAGAGCCGCAGCAATGGATTAGGCTTAATGTAATGCAAGATGAAGGGGTCTTCAGAGCCATACTTACAGCTCAATGGCTGTACAAAGAACTATTCCCAGTAGGAGGCAATATGAGCTCCAGTGCTACATTGGAGAAATACAACAGGTGCAGCTCACTAATGAACAATTGCTCAGACACCCATTTATTACGGAGGCAACTGCCTAGTAAAAAACTGCACATTGAATAAGTATCAGTTCACAATAGTATATACAGTACCGTACAGGGGAGATTGCTCAAATGCAAAAATACTGATAAACAACTACTCACACATCTATTTTTCTTGAGGGAGGTGATTTCTTGTATTACAATTGCATATAGATAAGGCTTATAAAATATGTCAGTGTAATGTAGTACACTAGGAATAGCTGCATTCTGTATTGTCATTAAACCATTTCTTAGATTGTGAGTCTACAATTCCTGTAGCTCAGAATACCACTCCCTGTGGGAATGGAAATTGTAGAATAGGTCTGTAAAACCTCACAGAGTCCTTTTTAGTCACTTATATTACTCAAATGTTTATATAACATGGGCTGTATCCATTTTATTATGTTTTATTGCCAACTTTGTGCATGCACGCTGTCGCAAATACTTGATGGAAGAAGTCATCCTCGCAGAGGTGGCTTATGACCCCAGAGAACCATAAAAGATTAGGCACAACAGTTCAGAGTTCATTGATCTGTCCACAGCAGAAGCACAGTCCATGATTGCCATCTAGTGGGGATAGTAAGCAACAACCCTCATAAAGCATCAAGGTCCACCCACCTCTTTATATCTTCTGCCAGTAAAAGAGCAGCCGAATTATGAGAGAGGAGGGGAAACCTGGACAGAGATTTGGGCCTATAAAACACATGGTCAGACTCAAATCTGATGCACATAGTTTGGGATCAATCCTGGATTGAGCTGTGTTCCATCTTCATCCCTACCCCAGGATCTGGAATTCAAGACTTGTAAGTGTAAGGGCTTCCTAAGTTTCCTCCTTTTATTTTCTTACTGTTTGATGCGTATGTCATAGTCATTGTTATTGTATTTTGTTAATGTAAGCACTGTAAATCGTTCAATATTAAAGTTACCAATAATACGTTAGTTCTTGTCGCTGTACGATCCATAACCTTGAAGAAGTGTATTTTTTAACCCTGTAACTGCTGGAGAGCAGTGAGGTAACCCGGTAAGCGTTTTAAGTGTTTTAAAGTATTTTTGCATCAGAGTCCTTCCCTCTGATTTATTTTTCTTTTTGAGTATTGAAGGAAGGTGGTGGCAGCGGATATTCTTTGGGGTGCTGGAACTGTCTTGGGCTGTGTTTTTTGCTTGATTCACTACCTGATTGAGAAGTGAGTGCAAGTGGAAATAACTCAAATCCATTACAGTGGCCGCCAATCACGTGCTGGTGAGTGTGTACGTGACAAATTGGTGGCAGAGCGGTGGGATATTTTTCTTTTTATTGCAGCATTAGTGCTTGGTTTAAGCAATTATTCCCTGCACTAAAGGACTGGCTGTATTTTTGTGAAGATTACACCAGTCTTACAAGAACTAATGCAGTGCTTACCTGACATATGTGCAATCAGTTTCCCTTCCCTGTTTTTCTTTTCTATCTTTTATTTGGCAAAGGGTGCTGTGCGAATATGCCATCCCTGTACAAGAACCAGAACAAGGAATCTCTCGTCCGCCTCTGTGAACAGAGAGGTATCGACCTGGCAGCCAATATGAAGGTTCTGCTGATCCGTGAGCTCGTGGAGCAGGATTTGCAGCAGCTGGACATGGCGTCAGAGAACGAAACTGACAACGCACAGGTCCAATTGACAGAATTTGCTCCCGAAATAATTTCGCCTGAGGACACCCACAGCGGCAGTTCTCAGGGAGGCATGGACTCTGCTCTGGGCATGGCTTTGGTCTTGGTAGGTTGTCACAGATATCTGGAGCCATGTTGACTACATCCCACAGCTGCTGGAGGGTCCAGGGGGGAGGATCCATTAAGTCTAGGATTCAAGTCTAGCTAACTAGGGGGTTATTCAGAATTTATGCATGTATGTAATCTAGGATTGCATTACAGATAGGGAATTTTATTTTTATTTTTTAAATAACCTTTATTAGAAGATAATAAAATACGGCCTCACTAACACATAAGACACCAAAGAAAAACAAAAAAAAGTGAAAAAATGCACCCTACTATACTAAATTATATCCCTAGCCTAACAAAACACAGGATAATTGTCCCAACAGGGGTATTTACGTCCGGAACCTCACCCTTCTACCAAAAAACCCTAATATTCCCTCACCACAACGTGTCCCAACATGTTTCAATCCTCCCCACATAACATCAAGATCTCCTCAGGGGACTGTTTTAAGAGGAGAAAGAGGGTATAAATATGCACATTGTTTGGTAAAATACCATAAAAATTTTCCATTAAATGGGGTCTAATAATACAAGATACCACACAAATCACACAGGAGGATTCAGAAAATAGTTTTCTATGTGGATATTTTCTGAATCCTCCTGTGGTATGTGATTTGTGTGGTATCTTGTATTAAGGAGCACAATCTAAATGCACCCTATGTTTATCACCTAGTGATTATTTGTCTTTTAAGATAAGTTTGACATTCTTGCCTTAAAGATAGTTGATGTTGTTACCCCTCCCCCCCATTTAATGGATATACATTTTTATGGTATTTTACCAAACAACGTGCATATTTATACCCTCTTTCTCCCCTTAAAATAGTCCCCTGAGGAGATCTTGATGTTATTTGGGGAGGATTGAAACATATTGGGACAAGTTGTTGTGAGGGACTATTAGGGTTTTTTGGTAGAAGGGTGAGGTTCCGGACGGAAACACCCCTGTTGGGGCTATTATCCTGTGTTTTGTTAGGCTAGGGATATAGTTTAGTATAGTAGAGTGCATTAGGGTGAGTTTTCACTTTTTGGGATTTTTTTTGGGTGTCTTATATGTTAGTGAGGCCGTATTTTATCTTCTAATAAAGTTTTTTTTTTTTTAATTTTTCCCTATGAATGCCCAGAGAATGACCCAAAACCATTCCCCAGATCATAAACGTGCATTCTTTCAGCCATGGTTGCAGGGTGTTTGTTCTCTGTTATTTCTCAACTGACACAGCAAGGTCCATCCATACAATAAAACAGAAACTAATTGAAACCTTTCCTCCTGATGCAACTTTCTTAGTAGAAATGCAGTGACCTTCTGTTTGCCTTGCAGCCCTATATCCAGA
This sequence comes from Phyllomedusa bahiana, assembly GCA_025379985.1. Taxonomy (NCBI): domain Eukaryota; kingdom Metazoa; phylum Chordata; class Amphibia; order Anura; family Hylidae; genus Phyllomedusa; species Phyllomedusa bahiana. The sequence continues at coordinate 82,935 of JAODAL010012971.1, forward strand.
AGTATTCGTTTAATTATTGTTTTAGACTGGTATTCCTGTGTTTCATTTTGGCAATGAGCTGCTCCACTGAAGTTTATCGGTTCGCACCTATGCACCTTCGTAGCTGACTTTCACCTCTCACATCAATGGAACACAATGCTCCACAGTTGCTAAATCGCTTTATTTAAAATGCTGCCATTTGTCCACTTGTGATACACTTTTACCACAATAACACCTGAACAGTTCACAAACTGCACAGTTTCAGAAATACCACCACCATTGGCTCGAAATAATAATCCTTCTTTGAAACTCTCATAAATCACCTCTTTTATTGATGATATCAACAAGGGGTATGTGTGCAGACAGCCTATCCCATAGCTTTGATACCCACCATGCCAGCTCTCAACACATGACTTGCTAATATTGTGACTCTACTGAATATTTAAAAGACATTATCTCATGATATTTATGTTTTCAACCCAAATTCTTCCTTTTCTTTACAGTTGATGGCATCTGTGAAAGTGTTAACTGAAAAATACACAGTGAAAAGAAGAAAAGACAATGCAGCCTTGTCCTATGCACTTTCCCAAATGAACATAGATGACTATGCAAAGAAGAAATTCTGATCTTTTGCTTCCCATTCATTACAAATGACAAATATTTGTTTAGCTAGAAATTAGGCTACAGACGTCAGATAAATTACTGATATCTGCCTACAAGTTTCCAGTGAGCAATTAAACACAACTGTAAGGAACGGGAGCATTCATGAGTTGTCATATTACTTTGTCAGCGAAACATATCTGTTACCTGTAAATATATAAGCCTATTTGAGAGAATGATTCTATCCTTTATGACGTAATATATTGGCTGATGACTTGTGAATATAAAACACTCATGTAACAATGTTAGATTGATCTTCTTCATCTTCTTCATCTTAGAATCTATCCATAAAAATGTTTTGGAAATCTATGTCTAATTTGAGAATTCTTATTTGTTCGTATAATTGTCATTACGTGTAGGAAAGTTTGCACAATGGTCATGTACATGTTAGGGTATGTTCACACGGCGTTCTTTCGTCTGTGTAACATACGCTTTTGAGCTGCGTGTTTAGATCCGTCTGTCGGATCCCAAACGGACCCAGACATGCAGCTAACAAATAGCAATGTGATTTTGCATTGCTTTTAATATGAGACACACAACGGCGTTAACAGTGATTGAAAATGAGTGTTTACATTGCATATTTCGGATTCGTTACAAGAATTGACATGTCAATTCTTGGTCCGAAAGATGCAGCAGGAGCCCTATTTAAAATGATAGGGTGCAATCCTGTTGCATCCAACGTGCAGCCAAACACGCAGCTGTGTGTTTGGGTACCTGTTGGATCTGTTTTAGATCCGATCGACGCAGCGTTGTTAGATCCAGTTTTCGTATCGAACACGGATCCAAAATCGGATCCATAAACTCCATGTGAACATACCCTTAGGGTATGTTCACACGTAGTACTGCGACACATACCGTTCTCATAGGTCTCGAGGGGCCATCTGGCCGCCGGCTCCATTGTCAGTCATTACTCACAGCGCGTATTCGCCGCAAGTAATTGACATGTCACTTATCTCCCCTCACATACAATATGATCGTATTATAGGAGCGAGGAGAGGAGGCGTAATCCATAGTTTTCTATGAGAACTATGGATTACTGTAATTTCTGCGCACATCTCGCTCGCATTAGAGTGCAAATACGCGCCGAAATGCGCGCCAAAATTACGCCGTGTGAACATATCCTTAGGGTGTTTTCACACAGAGCATTTTTTTTATTCATTTTTTGATGCATTTTTCGTGCAGAAATTTGCAGCATTAACTGCTGGGCCTTCCTGCACAAAAAATGCATCAAAAAACCCATAAAAAAAGCTCCAAAAACACTCAATGTGAAAGCACCCTTAGGGCAAACTTACTTGAAAAGTTTGCTTTCAATTTACTCGAGAGGCACCAAAAGTGTCCATTGAAACAGTGAATATTTTCTGCTGTTTTGGAGGTGTCGATCCCTCACAGAAGCAATATATTTATAAAAGACTTTTCAAATTTCAGTTTTGGCTAATATGAGTAAACAAACTAACCCCAAATCCACTCAAGCCTTGGAGCTAACACCTCAACAAGTGTAACAGCATTGCACACTTTTGGGCGACATGCATGAAATTTGGCGTGTGAACGCCAAATTTCATGCGCATGATAAAGGCATAGAATGCGCCTCATTTACGAACCCGCTCTACAGTGAGTCATAAATCAGGTGCATTCTAGCACTAGGGCAACATTTCTAGTGTGAATGGTGTGACCTGTGATTGGCTGCACCTGTCACTGCTGGTGTCATCAGGATGGCTGCAGCAACAGAATGAGAGCGTCCAGGTTACTATCCTCCTGTTCTTCTATTTCCAATCCTACCCCGTCAGACTAACGAGCATTCCATAACATCAGAACACCCCTTCAAGGCGAAATTTTGCAAATGTGAGTTCGCTAATTCTTCCAAACCAAGGATGAAGCAATTATAGCAAGTTGAAGATTTAGATGGTATTGTGAATATTTCTATAAGGCACCTCTTTGTCTCTCAGCTATAGGGAGGGACGTACCATATTCCTGCCACAGTAATTTTTGCTTGTGTTGTGTTAGTTTTTCCTCCCTGCCTTCCATAAGTCATAACATTTTTATTGTGTTGTCCCTATAGATGTTTTGCACTGTTTTCTTTGTGAGGCAAGTTGTGCTTTTTAATGGCTCTTTGTCTGCTATCATGAAATATACGGATAAAACAAACAACAAAAATCAATGGGAGGTGGAAAGAGATAAGACACATTTTTTAGGGGGTCTTAGTTTTATACATTTCACTGTGCTGTATAAATGATGATATCTTTATTCTGTGGGCCAATACAATTCCTTTAGTACCAAATTCATTTTTTTTGGTGTGTTTTATTTCTTTACCACTATTTTTTTTATTTTCTGGGACTATAAACTTTTCTATTTTTATATCTACCGATTGTGTCAGGGATTGTTTGCCGCAGCCTGAAAAGTAGTTTTTTATGGTATCATTTTAGATACATATGACTTTTCGATGGTCTTTTCTTCAAATTGTTTGGAGAGTAAAAATCTGCAATTTTGGTGTTGGACATTTTTTTTCTACATTAGCTTGTTTTTTGATAGATTGAACTGTTACAGAAGTGGGGACAACAATTTTCTTTATCTTTTTTTTATTTTTTGATGTGTAAAATGGCAAAAGCAGGTGTTTTAAAAGATATTTTAAAACTTATTTTTTTCTTGTATTTTTAGTCTCCAAAGGGTATTTACTTATTTCTATACTGTTCTGTAGTACATTAGTACTGCAAAATACAGGCCAGTTATGGCTCTCCAATAAAAATCAGTTGGCAAACTGCTATCTTATTGCAGGGGGCCAAAAGGATGTTGCATAATCACATAATTGTCTTGATTCAATGGGTTGCATTAACTGCAGCATCTTGGTAGTTAAACGGCCAGGATCAGAACTATCTCCTGTCTGGCAGATGAAGGCAGGTGCTGGATGTAACTAACCCAATTTCCCACTCCCTTATTGATATTATGACATAACCGTTCATCATATGTTGGGAAGGGGTTAAAGTAGCTTCTTACTGTGTTACCAGATTGAATGTACAAGAATGAACTATGGGATATATGCAGTTGTGCATTCCCATGGATAAAGCCATGTCTACACATACCTCCCAACTTTTAGAGATTGCAAAGACAGACACATCAGTCCACACCTCTAACCTCGTCCAAACACATGGTATCACTCAAGACACGCCTCTAACCGTGCCCAAACACATACATGCCAACTTTTTAAAAGAGACACATTTTCAGGATTGCATTGTATCCAATGATGAAATATTAAGTAAGTTGTTATGCAATATACAGTGAGGAAGCAATCAGAAACTTTTTTAAGTAAGACAGTCAGTTTATTGATGCAAATATATTATCCAAATGACATTTATAGAGCTAAGAGGGACAATGGTTAAAAATAGGGACTGTCCCCCAAAATAGGAACACTTGGGAGATATGCCTACATGCAATAGCAAAATGGCTGCAGGATTCTGCTACTGAAACTGCCATATTACTGACAAAATCATGAGGCTTTTGGCCATCGCGTGTGAGAGTGGATTTGGCTGCATGTAGTGCAGCAACTAAAATGTCAGAAACCATCTTTAGGGATTAACTAATGAATTGCACAGCTCAAATTTACTAGTACAAGGTTCTTATTCAGGGGTCCCTTTGCTGTCCGGATCCTTCACTGCTCAAATAAGTGTGGTGAGAGAAATATATTATAAGACACCATGGGAATTAGTAGCTACCAAGTAAAGATTTGGACTAGAACAAAGATTGCCAAGTAATATGACAATAAGTGGAATTTCTAATGAATTTCAAGCAGAATAGATTGGATCTCTTTATTCACAAATTTCCCTGACACCATCTTCACTTCACCTGCACCTCCTGCCCCAAATGTAGTGCTCCCTCGAAGGAACTTATAAAACCTTAACCCTCACACTCTCTCTGACTCTCTTGTTTCCCTCTCTACCATATCCTCATTTGATGACCCAGACGCAGCCAACACTTTCTACAGCATCTCTTGACTCGGTCGCCCCATACACACAACAGAAATCACAAAATCAACAGACAACCCTGGCACACAGACTCCACCAAACAGCTGAGGCTAGCCTCCAGAATTTCTGAAAACTGCTGGGAAAAAAACCTCCACCAATGACCTCACCTCATACAAACAATCACTACATACATTTAATTCCGCACTAATGACTGGCAAACAGTCTTTTACTATCAACAACTTTCAGCCTTCTCTCGACACACCAACCCGTCGCCCATTCCGAAATCTCTGCTCTATCAACACTCAGGAGCTCACAGACACCATACAGTCCTCACTGCCCCCAATCTCCTCCCTCTCCTGTCCTGACCTGGCTGTCAAACGTTACAATGAAACTCTCACAACCACCCTGGACATGTTGGCACCACTCACACACTGCACCACCAGAATCAGATGCCCGCAGCCTTGGCACACGCCTCAGACTCGCCATCTACAGCGCTGTTCCAGGTGCGCTGAGCATCTGTGGAGAAAGTCGAAGCTACCTGCAGACTTTCTCCACTACAAATTCATGCTCAGGACCTACCACACTGCCCTTCACTGCGCCAAACAAAAATATTTCACCTCCCTCATCTCAACACTACACAACAACCCAAAACGTCTGTTTGACACCTTCCACTCCCTCCTCAGGCCCAAAGCTCAGGCCCCGGTCACTGACCTCTGTGCTGAAGACCTGGCCACTCACTTCAAAGACAAAATTGACAGCATCCGGCAAAACATCACATCACAATCCCCATTAACACCCATCCTGTCCCTCCCCGCACATCCTCTAATCTGCTCTCAGTCCTTGACCCGACATCAGAAGAAGAAGTGTCCAGGCTTCTCCTGTCTGCTCGCACCCCACTTGCTCTAGTGACCCCTTTACCTCCCACCTTGTCCAGTCCATTTCCCAGCTGTCCTCTCTCACCTCACTACAATCTGTAACCTCTCTCTCTCCACTGGATCTTCCATCTTCCTTTAAACACGCTGTTATAATCCCTTACTTAAAAAGCCCTCTCTGGACCCCTCCTGTGCCGCCAACTACCGACCAGTCTCTAACCTGCCCTTCATCTCCAAACTCCTGGAACGCTTGGTCTACTCTCGCCTGATCCGCTATCTCTCTGCTAACTCTCTTCTAGACCCCCTGCAATCCGGTTTCTGCACCCTACACTCCACAGAAAACGCTCTCTCTAAAGTTTCAAATGATCTCCTGACAGCAAAATCTCAGGGTAACTACTCATTGCTGCTTCTTCTGGATCTCTCTGCTGCGTTTGACACTGTGGATCACCACCATCTCCTCAGCATGCTCTGCGCCATCGGTATCCATGACACCGCTCTCTCTTGGTTCTCTTACTACCTCTCTCACCGCTCCTTCAATGTCTCATTTTCTGGTTCTACCTCCTCTCCCTCCTGCTGTCGGGGTTCCTCAGGGATCCGTTCTTGGTCCTCTCCTCTTTTCACTCTTACACAAGCCCCCATTGGGACAAACCATCAGCAGATTTGGCTTCCAGTACCATCTCTACGCTGATGACACTCAACTATACACTTCCTCCCCAGACATCACCCCTTTGCCCTGCTACAAAACACCAGTGACGTCTGTCCGCTGTCTCTGACACCCATGTCCTCTCTCTATCTCTAACAAAAAACCTCACTAAAACTGAATTTCTAGTCTTTCCCACCATCTAAAAACCGACCTCACCCTGCTATTTTTCTCCCCATTTGTGTGGTACCACCATCACTTCTAGGCAGCAGGCACGCTTTCTTGGGGTTATTTTAGACTCTGATCTGTCCTTCACCCCCTATATCAAATCCCTTGCCTGCTCTTGTCACCTGCACCTCAAGAACATCACCAGAATCCGTCCATTTCTCACTGTGGAAACAACTCAAACTCTTATTGTTGCTCTTATCATTCTCTCTTGACTACTGTAACCCCCTACTTGTTTTTTTCCTCTCTGTAAACTCCCCCCTCTCAATCTGTCCTGAATGAAAGCAGCCGGGCTTGTCTTTCTTTCCACCCGCTATACTGATGCCTCTACCCTGGTCAGTCTCTGCACTGGCTGCCTATTCAGTACAGAATACAACATAAACCATCACCCTCACACATAAGGCTCTCCACAGTGCTGCACCCCCATAACATCTCCTCCCCTTTTCTCTGTCTACCACCCTACCCCTCTCTTTCCCCCTTTCTACTGATCTAAGACAACACTCCCCATCCCAACTCCCCTTGCCCGTCTCCAAGATTTTGCACGTATTGCACCAGTTCTCTGGAACATGTTACCCCCTGTGATCAGGCACACTCACAACCCTCACATTTTAAGTGCGCTCTGAAAACTCATCTCTTAGACAAGCCTATCAAAATCCCTAATTGTCAACCCCCCAAATTCTGTTTACAGATTCGTCACTTCCTGCACTTTGGCAACCCACAGGCACTTATCTGTATATAGATGTAATGGTTGGGATGGCAGGTTAATCCACATTTTATGTATTACTACCCATCTTTATGTAACATGGCTGGTCCATTGTAAACCAAGCACTTGTCAGCCTTTGTTTCACCCATACACCCTAATAGATTGTAAGCTCTTGCGAGCAGGGCCCTCACACCTTGTGTCTCATTTGTCAGTAGCTTTTTTATAATGTAAGTCTGGTTTGTCTATGCTTATTCCCTCTATATTGTAAAGTGCTGCGGAATATGTTGGCGCTATATAAATAAAGATTATTATTATTATAAACAGGATTACTTCACCACTGTCATATCCTTCCTGTCCCACAACCACAGACAACTTTTTAACACCTTCAACTCTCTCCTCTGTCCATCACAACCCCCTCCCCCCATCTCTCCTATCAGTAGATGATTTTACCACTCACTTCCTAAATAAGATCATGTCATCAGACAAAGCTTCATCCCACGGTCCCCTCCACCTACAGTATCTCTATTCCTGCAAAGCCCCCACAGCCAACCCCTATACTGGCACAGTCTCCACAGTCCACCTCTACCTCTGCTCATCACTGTTCCCCCTTTACCTGCTTCTCTACTGTCACTCATGACATTCCTCTCTACTGTCCAAATCCAAACTCGCTACCTGTAACTTTGAACCACTGCCATCCTACCTCATCCCAGACTTTAGCGCTGTTATCATCCCAGCCCTCGCCCATCTCTTCAACCTATTGTTGACCTCTGGCATCTTCCCTTCCTCCTTTAAACATGCTACCATTGCACCCATCCTAAAGAAACCATCCCTTGATCCCTCCTTTCTGTCCAACTATTGCCACATCCATTTGTCTCTAAACTTCTTGAACAGCACATGTATCTTCAACTTGTTCTCTCATCTCTCCACCAACTCTCTCCTTGACCCGCGGCAATAGGGCTTCCAACCCCACCACTCTACTGAAACTGCCCTTACCAAAGTAACTAATGACCTAGTAACTGCTAAAGCCTCACGTCACTACTCTGTGCTTCTCCTCCTAGACTTGTCCTCCGCCTTTGACATTGTCAACCATTCACTCCTGCTACAAATCCTCTTCTCCCTCGGCATCACAGATGTGGCCCTTTCCTAGATCTCCTCATACCTCACTGATCGGACATTCAGCAGCTCTCACTCTCGCACTACCTCCTCCATCTGACGGCTCTCTGTTGTTGTGACTTGGATGGATTTACATTTATATACATTTTCATTGTGTTTCATTGTGCCACACATCATACTAGATAGGACTCAATAAAGGTCTATGGCCAAAACATTGTCTATTATTATATAACTAATATGGACTTTTCCTCTGTTTGGATGGAGTCAATGTGCAATCATGTCTATCTACCACGTCATGACTTATTAAGTGTACAATATTTGCATCAATCTTCTGAGTGTTCCATGGTACATCTATAAAATTGTCAGGTTTGGCCAAGCGTATAAATTTTTTTTTATATAGAGATTAAGAAAGTATTTTTTAAAAATTTAACGATCTTAAGACAAGATGCCACACTCAAGCACTTTATAGAGAGGGGGGTCAGATGTATACCGAGGAGAGGTAGAACTTTGGCGAAAGAAATCTCACCGAGCGTTTTCACCAGCAAAGAAACTAATAAAACCTGGCTTAAATATTTAGGTTTTTATCCATGTGGAAAAAGTCGCTGCACCTTATATAAATTCATGAAAAAAGAACAGGCTTTTGTAAATAGCAAAGGTACTAAACAATATGAGATCAAAACCAATATGAATTGTGAAATGGATTATGTTGTATATTACATTTTGTGTGATAGTTGCAGCAAAATATACATAGGTAGTAAAATCCGGAAAGTCAAACAGAGGGTGGCAGAGCATTTTTTGGGTATTAAACATGGACAAGTGACCCTCTCAGGTGTAACCCGCCACTTTATAGAGACACATGCAGGTTCAATAACTACCTTTAAATGAGGAGTTATAGAGAGGGTTTTTAAACCTCTACGAGGATGTGATTGGGAGAAGGAAGTGAGATTAAAGGAGTTTTGCCAAGAAGTGAGTTCCTTACCTAACAGGCTGATACTCCCCTCTTGAGGCTTGAAAAAAGGGGCGTCGTGTTTCTGTGTTTAAAAAAACAAGTATCACAATGATTTTGCACAATTTTATGTGTTTTTTTTTCTTCCTCTTTCTGTCGGAGAGAAGATAAGCTAGAGGCAGCCTTCTTTTATTCCTTCATGAAATTTCCGGGAGAGGTGAGGGGGTGAGCAAGACCCAGGGAGCTTTATTTTTTTTTTTCTCGTAATTTTCTTTCAACCAGGGATTCTCTAACAAAAGACAAGGATTTTCTCCCCAGCCCTTCAAAAACTCGTTCAGTTCCTTTTCCCCCAGAAAGAAGTGCAAACAACGCAAGCATGGCCAATCAGCCCTTTAACTCCCGGTCATGTCAAAGTAAACTGTCAGGAAAAAAAGGGCATGTAAAGGGAAGGGTGTAGCTTCAGAGGGTTTTACTTTTTTTTTAAAGACAATTTTTTAAAAGTGATTAAATACCCATTTTGGAGGATCCCACGTAAACATTAGATTGTGGCAAAACCCTTTTAAGGAAGGCTTTTTGGATTATGGAGTGCACCAGGTATCCAAAAGGCCTGAATTGACGCAATTATATCTATGGATACAGTTGTTTATCCTTAAATAGCGAAATATGAGTATGTTTTCTTAAAGGGGTTTTGCCACGAGTAATTTTAGTGGATTCCAAAATGGGTTTTTTAATCACTTTTTTAAATAATGTGTTACAAAAATTGCAGCCCGAGAAGCACAGGCTGCCCTTTCCCGCCCTTATTACTTCAAAGCTTTTATTTGATACACCTGAAAAAGTGTGGCAGCTTGCGCAATCCATTCTTATCTGATGAGAGGGGGCTGAAGAAGTTTCAAGGGGGGGGAGAAATTTATGTCTTTTTATACAGAAACCCTAGTTGAGTGTGATTATCTGGTAATCCCCCGCTTTATTGATGATAGAGAACTGAAGAAAATTTTTAAAAGGGTGGAGAAAAACTGTTGTCTTTTTTATACAAATCCACAAGTTGTTTTGATTATTGGGTGAACATTTACAGAAACCCTTAGCCTGGTTCGTCTTGGGTGTTCTTCTTCTTTCCCCAGCTCAGCGTGGCTTGTTTAATTTTATTCTTTGCAATAACACTCTGGGAAAA